>LPNX010047145.1:88047-121365 GCA_001517045.1 Pseudotsuga menziesii
GGTAGTGTGATTGACTTGTGGATTTATGGTGTTTCCCTGGCTGTGAGTTGACATTGCATCCAGGATTTTTAAGTTGTCCCAAGAATGCATCTCGGTCATCCACCTATATATCATTCTTTTTCAAGTTTTCAATAGGGTTTAATGTGTCGTTGTTTGTCTGAATCCTTTATTGTTTCGGTTGTTTGGTTTGTAAGTTAAGAGAGCCAATCCAAGCCAAGGCTTTGCAATGGAAATTTTATGGGGTTTTTTGGTGTAAATATCTTCCCGAGGTTACTGGAATTCCATCTGGTTGCTTTCCAAGGTATGCGGGTGGTATTATTGTCTCTAATGGTCATCGTAAGTTGCTGGTTCACTTCCATCGAACCCAGCCATCATCGTTAGCTTCGAAAATTCCCTTACCAGGTAAGAGACAATTTTATAACTCTACAATGATGTTTTAAAGTGTAAAACATGCTCGTGGTTATAAATATTGATATTGCATTTTTTTACAAGAAGAGGAGGGATGAAGGTGTTCCAGAGGAGGCAACCCCTGTCCCTCTCAGCAACTCTACCAGGTAAAACAAGATTGTAACTATTTTTACTCTATTAAAATTTCTTTATAATGTTATGGCTTTAACTACAACTAGTTGGTTACTGGGTTGAGAGCACTGGTGAGAATGGACACATGGTTACCTCCTCCGAGGCCCGTGTCTTAAAACACCAAGGTAAGAAAAAACATCGAAATTCTTACTTTGTTACATTTTACTAGTCGAAACCAGAATGCTCAATAATTGTTCCATGTAATTCTTTTGCAGGTAACTCTTGGATGAGTCCTGGAGCCATGAATATGGTGTTGACTAAATTTTCATTGATGCCAACAAGTGTGTGTTGAGGAGATTGTTGACTAAATTGTCATTGATTCCAACAAGTGTATGTCGATGTGTCTTGGTGCTCCTTGAGGATCCCTTGAGGGTTAGAAATCAGTCAATGTCAAAAGGAGACCTTTTGACCGTGTTCAATCCCTAGTATAAATCCCTTGGATCCCTTTGCACAATGGAAACAGCCCTAAACATGATGTAGAGTGTTTGAGTAAACCTAATAATTTTTATGGTTCCCCAGTACCACAACAAATGCCCTAGTACCCTAGGAAGAGCCCTTGGAGGGTTAAAGAAGTGTACAAATTAAAAGAGTCCAAATGACCCATTATGTGGTCATTTGTGTTTTTAATGAGTTCATGGTACCCTAAGAGAACCCCCACACCTTGGTGGTGTTGAGGTCCTTGATACCCTTGATATGATGAGTATATGGTGAATACCTCCTCCTTGTTAATATTAACTATGTGGATGTGAATACCATTGAATCCCTCATGCCTTTGATGATGTCCATTAAATTCTTTGACCTTGGAACTTATGCATAAGGTAACATGGTCTTTGGCACCTTTATGTGTGGATTCTTGATGTCATGTACAAATTGAAGAATGTAAAGATATTAGACCAAGAATTTTCAAATAAACCCATCATACGGAGATAGTCCTCTTCAAGCCATTTCCATTGATATGTGGAGTATCTTCTAACTCCTTACAGTTGAAGATATACGATTTTTTTAAGTTGGTGTACCCGACCTTTTTGGGCCAAACGACCAAACAAAAGAGAATTTAATTATTTGTAATTTTGAATTGCATGTCAGCCCAGTTTGAGATACTAAATTTCCTCCACAGCATATATAAATAGAATATCAAAAATTTCCTTTGTTCATCATCAATTCTCTTAGTATTTTCGTAACTCTTGGAAGAAAGTGTGAAACTTTGTGGAGAAGAAATTTCTGGGCATCTTCACTAAAATTGGCATAACTTTCTCATATGGAATCCGAATTACAAAATTATTGGATCGTTGGAAATATTGTTATGAGATATATGCGGTGACATGATGTAGATATTATTTTGGTTTTTCTATTGTTTCTTCATATTTTGAGCTTCGAAAAGGTATGGTTCAGGCTTTTGGGTTTCTCTTGTGATGGCACATGTCTCTCATCGATAGAGTTCATCTTTAATCTTAGTATGTGAGCATCTATATTGGTATATATATTTGAACTCATAATTATGGAGGATATGATGATGATGTTGCATACCTTTATGCTATGATATGATACACTTTATTATGATAATGCATGTACACTCTATGAGGTTGATGCACTCCTATACAATATGATGTACATGCATACCATAGTGTGATGATTCTCTCCTATGCAGTATGATGTATACTTCTTATTGATGATGCATACACAATGCACACTGAGATGATTATAATATATATTTGATGATGAGGATGCATACCCTATGAAGATGATGCATACATATGATGATGATGCATGCCGATGAAAGCCTTATGTTTAGTGAAAGCAGAGAATAATTACTTGTTTAGTAATTATGTATGATGAGGTGTACAATGATCTACATGATCAGTGTATGGCAGCGAAATGACTTGTTGGTATACAGGGATGATTTGGCAGTGATCAGAGTGCATATGTTATATGAAGCATATTCATATTTTGGTCTGACATGTTCACAGGTTCAACAATCTTTTTCTTATCTGGGTGGTAGGACGGGGCAAGGAAAGGAGGTTGTAGCCTCCTTCCAGTTGTAGTTGGAAAACTAGGGAGCTGTATCTTCCTTTAGGTTGTAGCATGTAAATCAAGAGTTCGTAGCCTCCTTCTAGTAGTAGATGGAAATTTGAAGTCTTTGTAATAAGGGGGTTGTTTCCTCCCTTCAGTTATTTCTAGAAAACTATTTTAAAAATGATTTTGTGATTTTACCCCCAGGACTTGGGTTTCCATGTCAAAAATTATTGTATACTATGTAGCTTTCTATTTTCATACATATTGATGATATGTTGTGATTGGTGGTCAATAAATTGATTTTGATTAAAAAAATTATATTGTGGAAATAATTATTCACCCCCCTCTTAGTATTTCAACAATTGGTATTAGAGCGGGTTCCTTTAGAACAAACTAACCACTGGAAGTAAATAATGGGAAAATTTGCTAAACAAAGTGAAAGTGGAACACCCTTGTTTGATGGGAGAAACTACGCATTTTGGAGCATAAGGATGAGATCCTTCATAGAAGCTCAAGGAATTGAAATATGGCAAAGTATTGAGAATGGGTACAAGGTACCACATACTGTACCAACAGATGCAACTGAGTTGGATCAAAACAAAACAACTCAAAGAACAGAAATCACCTTCTAGGTGCTATAAATGAATCTATCTTCAACAAAGTAATGCACTTCCCCTCTAAAAAAGGAAACGTGGAACAAAATCCAAATAACATATGAAGGAGATAGAAAATTCAAGGAAGACAAAATTCAAACATATAGAGGACAATTTGAACAACTAAGGATGAATGAAGACGAAGACATAGTAGCCTATAATCTTCAAGTTGATCAATTTGGGAGAAGAAGTTGAGGAGGACATAGTTTTTAGAAAAGTTCTAAGAACTCTTCCCAAAATATTCAACCTCAATATCTCTTCAGTAGAACAAAGAACAGATCTGAAGACTATGGCAGTATATTAGCTGCATGGGGATCTTGTGGCTTATGAAATGAGAATTGAAGACAAAGAAAAATCAAGAAAGGAAGCGGCATTCAAGGTCTCCTCCAAACAATCTGGGAAGAATAAATCAACAAAGGACAATCCAACAAGTGATGAATCTGATGTTGAATAAATAGCTAACGTTTTTCGGAAATTGAAGAGAAGCACTGGGAAATACAAATGTAAATTACCTCTTAAATGTTTTTCACGTGGAAAGATAGGTCATTTTTAGTCTAAATGTTCGTATGCAAATATATTAGATAGTGATGAATATGACAACTTCAAACCCTATAGGAAGTACAATAATTAAAAGAATAAGAATAGAGGGAAGTTTGCAAAGAATAAAAGTCTCTATACAAAAAGGGACAACAACTCATCCAATTATGACTGTGACAATGAAAGTGGCAGTGACTCTGATGATGATGGTAAACCAAATAAGGTACTCTTTATGAAAATAAACTCAAATGAGGATCCTAATGGTGATGAAGAATCCGAAGTTGAAGGTGAAGTAGATCTTGAAGCAGAACTTATAAGTGAATTGAAAAAAGGTAGGAAGGAAAACATGGTACTTAAGGAAGAGGCACACAGGTTTGAACAAATCATTGCTGACTTAAAGGTCAAACTGAAAGAAGCCAAAAGAATTGAAGACTCTCTTACTGAACAACGGATGGAAAGTTTGAAAAAAAAAATCGTGAGGCTGAGATAGTATCTTTAAACACAAAATTACAGACAAAGGATATCGACAAGAGTTATGAGAAAAGATCCAATATTCTAGAAAAAATCATTAGCAATCATAAGCCATTCTTTGACAAGACCAGTATAGGATACAATCATAATACTGATGAATCCTCAATATTTATGATGATAGGTAATGAAGAGAAGCTGAGAAGTTATGAAGAAGTTTTCAAGGACTCTACAAATGAAGAAAAGATCAGATGACAACTAGAATAACCCATATCAAAATGAGGGTCAGCAGAAAGACCATATCTCATAAAAGAACCTCCTTCATATGTTCTGAGGTATGGATATCTCTTTAATGGGCATTGTTTTACATGTGGAAGATTTGGACACAATCTGTAAAAAAATTTCAAAGAATAACTTTTGAAACAAGGAATAACCATGAAAGCCTTAGATGACCATAGTGGAGTAATAGATTTGTTCCCTTGAGATCATAAATAGAATGTTACAAGAGTAAAAACTTTGGACATATAGCCAGAGATTGCAGAATGAAGATACCAACAATAAGAAATGAGGAAATTTCCAACAAGGTATGGATCAAACGCAAGAACAACTACAAATGTGGAATTGCTCTTTAAGCTCAGAATTACAACTCTGGTAAATGGTATGTTGATAACGATTTCTCCAAGCATATCACAGATAACAAAAAGGATTTTTTAATATTGAAAATCATAAAGGTTCTGTATCTTTTGAGAATAAAAATTCAACATAAGTATTAGGGAAGGGAACAATAAATCTTGGAAGTAAAAACTCCCTGGCTGAAAATGTCTTGCTTGTAGACAACATGAAGCACAATTTGCAATCAGTCGGATGTGTGATCAAGGACATGAACTCACCTTCAACTCAAAAGGATCCAAAATAAGGAAGCAAGTATCAAAAAAGTTATTAGCCATGACCACTAGGACTCCCAACAACATATACTTGTTGGATGAGATTGAGTCCGAGAAATGTCACTTGGGAAAATAAGATGAAAGATGGATTTGACACAGAAGAATGGGGCATATACATTTTGACAATTTGGTCAAAATATACAAAAAAAAGCAATAGGGAATATTCTAAAAGTTACAAAGACCACTAACTTTGTATGTGAAGAGTGTCAACATGGAAAACAAACAAGAGTACATTTCAAGTCAAAAGAGAATTATTCTACAAAAAATTTGGAGCTCATTCACACCAAACTATGTGGAACAACCAAGAGAAAAGGACTGAATGGTGAAAAATATTTTGTGATACTTATTGATGACCATACCAAGATGACATGGGCATGTCTTCTCAACAGGAATTTAGAAAATTTTGGATGTTTCAAAAACTTCAAGAAACTGGCTGAGAATGAAATAGGGTCACGTATCAAGTGCCTCAGATCTGACAATGGTGGAGAATTCACTTAAGATGAATTCAACAACTACTGTGAAGAGCATGGAATAAAGAGACAATTTGTAGTATCTAGAACACCTCATCAAAATGGTGTTGTTGAAAGAAAGAATAGATCAGTGATGGAAATGGCTCGAACCATGTTGAATGAATCCAATTTGAATGACAAATTTTGGGGACATGCAGTTCATACAGCAATACACATCTTGAACAGAGGATTACTTAGAATAAAAAATGATAAAAATCCCTATGAGCTATGGACAGGAAGAGCAAAAAATGTACAACACTTCATAATTTTTGGAAGCAAGTGCTACATAAAAAGAGAAGATAAGAAGATTGGAAAATTTGAGTCTGAAGTAGACGAAGACATTTTCGATGGATATTCATCCAAAAGGAAATATTACAAATTCCACAATTTGATATTAGACAAGGTAATTGAAAGTATCAGTGTGAAGATAGATGAGGACAAACTAACATCATCCAGAGAAGACTCAGAATAATCATACGATGAAGAAGAGGAAGTTTACGATAAAAAAGAAATGAAGAAAATTAAAATGGAAGAACATCTAGATGAAGAACAACTCTTAGAAGATGAAGAACAAATTCAACCAACTATGTAACAAGAAGAACAGAAGGATCAAAATATACCTAAGAATAGGTGCCAGAAGAATAATCCATTAGATCAAATTATTGGTGATAAGGATGTCGGAATATAAACTAGAAGAAGACTATTCAGAAGAAATGAGCAGGTACACTTCTCTTTATTGTCTAAAACTAAACCAGGAACTTTTGCAAATGCCAGTACAGATGAAAAGTGGGTCAAAGTAATGGAATAATAATTATATCAAATTGATAATAATGAAACATGGGAACTTGTTCCTATACCAAGGAATAAGAATGTGATGAGCACAAAGTGGGTTTTCAGAAACAAAATGAATGAAGATGGGAAGGATCAGAAACAAGGCTCGATTGGTTTGTAAAATCTATGCTCAGATAAAGGAATGGACTTTGAAGAAACATCTGCACTAGTATCCAGAATGGAAGCTATCGGAATGATATTGGTTTATGCTTTCTCCAAAAGACATCAAAGTGTATCAAATGGATGTAAAATTAGCTTTTCTAAATGGGGAAATAGAAGAATAAGTTTACATTGAACAACCAAAAGGATTTCAACTTTCAAAAAATAAGGACTATGTATGCATACTCAAAAGGGATTTATATGGGCTAAAGCAAGCTCTTAGAGCTTGGTACTCCAAATTTAACAGGTACTTGCAATGAAAAAACTTTAAGAGGGGAAGTGTCGATATCAATTTGTAAATCAAGCAGGACAATGACAACATACTCATCCTTGAAGTTTATGTCAATGATATCATCTTTTTAAGTGATGATGATTCACTGAGTCAATAGTTTTCTAAGGACATGAAGAAAGAGTTTGAAATGTCATTACTCGGTCAATTGAACTTCTTATTGGGACTCCATATATCTCAAATAACATAGGGTATTTTTATTTCTCAAATGAAATACATCAAGTAAATGTTAAAGAAATTCTAGATGGAAGATTGTAAACCTATGAGTATTCTTATGATCACCAATTGTAACCTCGACAAGGAAGATTAATTTAAAAAATTTGATCAAAGTATCTATAGATCAATGATTGGTATTATTCTATATGTAACAACCTCAATACCAGATGTGATGCAGGTCGTTAGACAAGTTTCAAGATTTCAATATACTCAAATTAGGAAACTCACATTATAGCAGTTAAAAGGATCTTCAAATATCTCATAGGGACTATATACTTTGTAATTTGGTATCCAAAAAGAAATGAGATAACATTGATATCTTATTTAGACATATATTGGGAAGGATGTGTTGATGACAGAAAAAGAACCAGTGGAACAACATTCTTTCTAGGCAATTGTCTAGTATCTTAATCAAGTAAACATCAGTCTTCAGTTTCCTTATCAATCACAGAAGCAGAATATATAGCAACAACAAATTGTTGTACTCAGATTCTTTGGATGAATCAAACCATGCAAGACATAAATGTGACATGTAATGAGATAATTCCAATTCTATGTGACAATACGAGTGTCATCAGTATCTCCAAGAATCTAGTTATGCACTCCAAGACCAAGCACATTCCAATCAAATTTCACTTTCTTTGGGAACAAGTTACAGAAAATAATATAAAGTTTGAATATATCGGGACAAAATAACAGGTTGCAGACATTTTTACTAATGCTCTCCCAAGAGAGAATTTTGAGTACGTCAATAAAAATTAAGAGTCATACTATCTCCTAACTGAATTGATCTATGTTCTACAACACAATAGTATGACAAGAGGAGAATGACATATGTACCCTTTTACATTGATGCTAAAGGTGGAGAAAAACATGAATACGTAAGGTAAAGGAAGCCTTCTCTAAGGGGGATATTTGTGGAAAAGGGTAGATCATTCAAAGGGGGAGCTTTGGAGTTGTCATCAATGACAAAGGGGGAGTTTGCTGACTAAATTGTCATCGATTCCAACAAGTGTGTTTCGAGGAGATTATTGATTAAATTGTCATTGATGTCAACAAGTGTTTTCTGATGTGTCTTGGTTACCCTTGATTATCCCTTAAGGTTTAGAAGTCATTCAATGTCAAAGGAGACATGTTGACCTTGTCCAAGCCCAAGTATCAAGCCCTTGGAGCCATTTGGACAATGGGAAATGCCATAAACACCCTGTAGAGTGTTTGAGTGACCCTAAGTTGTTTTATGGTTCCCTAGTACCACAACCTATGCCCTAGTAGCCTATAAAGATTCCTTGGTGGGTTAAAGAAGTGTAGAACTTCAAAGAGTCCAAATGACCCATTATGTGGTCATTTGTGTTTTTAATGAGGTCATGGTACCCTAAGAGAAGTCTAGGAATCTCCACACCTTGGTGGTGTTGGGGTCCTTGATACCCTTGATATGATGAGTATATGGTGGATACCTCCTCCTTGTTGATGTTAATTATGCAGATGTGAATACCATTGAATCCCTTATTCCTTTTATGATGCCCATTAGATCCTTTGACCTTGGAACATATACATAAGATAACATGGTCTTTGGCATATTTATGTGTGGAGTCTTGATGTCCTATGCAAATTGAAGAATGTAAAGGTATTAGACCAAGAATTTTCAAATAAACCCATCATAGGGAGTTAGTCATCATCAATCCATTTCCGTTGATATGTGGATCATATTCTAACTCCTTACAGTTGAAGAGATATGATTTTTTGAAGTTGGTGTACCCCACCTTTTTGGGCCAGCTGACCAAACAAAGGAGAATTTAACTATTTGTAATTTTGAATTGCATGTCGGCCCAGTTTGAGGTACTAAATTTCCTCCACAACCTATATAAATAGAATATAAAACATTTCATTTATTCATCATCAATTCTCTCAGTATTTTCCCAACTCTTGGATAAAAATGCGAAACTTTGTGGAGGAGAAATTTTTTGGCATCTTCACTAAAATTGACATAACTTTCTTATACCGAATTAGAATTACAAAATTCTTGGCTCGTTGGAAATATTGTAATTTAGAATTTTATATTTCCGCAATTAAAAGTGATGCATGTGGATCTCGTGCTAGCCAGGAACATTATATTTTGGACATCATGTAAATATGCAATTTCATAAAAATACCCACAACTAGCTATGGCAATGCAACAAAAGATATGGGGGTATTATTTCACAAGGCATATGGAGGAAAAATATTCAAACCCTTGAGCCAATAGGGTTGAGCCAAATGTCAATGGGAGAACCTATAAAGCTGTCAACTACCCATTTTGTCTTTTGGGCCCAATCATTTATTTCTTCCAGAAATTGGTTGAGGTAGTTAATGCCTTGGGATGGGAGGAGACTGGAAGTCAAATTTGTATTGGGCAAGGCACCCATTTCTGGGAAAATGAATTTTGACTTGTGGGTCAAGTTATCACCTAGAAATTCATTCCTGAGCCATTTATCCACCCATGTGTTTTGTTTCCTCATGCAAATGGAGATAGATGGGGCATTCTCATCCCGTTTTTTCTGCAACTTCCTCCATTTCTCCATGGACGGGATTTCATTTTTGTATTGTTGAGTGAATGTGCAGTAGGGATTCAACTTTTGGGGGTTTTAAGAGGTCGTCTTCCTCTCCCTCATGTAGTTTAATCTTCCCGGGCGTTTTTCCCTCACAACTTCTGCATTTTTCCTAAATTCTCCAAGCTGGGAAACCCATTTTTTTATTGTCCAGTGAATGGGTAGAGGAGAACCATGATTTGGGGGTTTATAGAGGCCGTATTTTCTTTGTTAATGGCCATAGGTGTTTTCTAATTTGGATTCACGATTTGGGTATGAATGGAGGTCATTGTTTCTCCTATAATGTCCATGAACGTTTCCTGAAATCGAATATGCCTCACAGAGTGATCATTTTCATTTTTGGCTCCTAGGGCATTTTTCCTCATACCAAGAACTTGCATTGTGTTGTGATGTGCATCCATGTTTTATTCTGTAATACTTAGGAGCGGAAGAGCTAGAATTGGCTGATAAACCTAGTAAAGAGAGGAACCTCATAGACAGATCAAGAGGAGATGTTAATTCTTTTATGCACACCCTGAAGAGCACTAGAAGGGAAGGTATGGTCTGAGGGAACTATGTAGCAGTGAAGTGAATAATTCCTTGTGTTGGGTGTGTAGGTCTTATGGAATTCCAAGATGAAAATATCTAGTGCAGGTGTCCTTAATTCCGTGGTTGGGCTCAATAGCTTATAAATTCTACCTTTCCACTACCATAGCAGGCTGATAAACCCATCTGTAGAGTGGCTTAGCTGAATTTGATGTGTTTTTGGCTATGTTTGATCCTGTTGTTCTATAGTTCCTTGTGGAAACTATGCCCAACTTGGGGGTGGAAACAATACTGAGAGATTGATGAGCACACTGGCCTATGGTTGGGTGTATGGTTGGGTGGAACGTTGCAGAGACATAACTAGTTGTGGGGAAGCTTCTTCTCAAGATAAGTATTTTCTTGTGTTTAATTTCTGCAATGTATTTGTTTTATGAATTGTTATGAGCATGTTGAACGCTTGAATGAATGTATTTGCTTCCGATGTATTTACCTGTATTTTGCATCTGTACATGTATTTTATATTCAGTGCATTTTAATTATGTTCATGGGGCTATATTTCCCGTTTTGATAGATAGAGAAATAGTGTATTCGCATCCTCTCCGTCGAGTACAGGGGAGGGGACATGACATTTTTAATATGTTATAATTTTGAAGAAGACTCTCATCTCTTAACTTGATAAGGGAACCATCCAGTTTATAGTATTTTCTATTATTTGTTTTACACAGAGAATTACTTGACTATAATATTCAATCTCATTTTTTTGGGTGCTCTTTACGTGATTTTGTTATAATAATTAGAGAATATTAGCTCTATTTACCTTGATCATAAGTTAACTATACTTACCTTAATATACATTATGAGAATAGCTTATAGTAACATACTAGCGGGATTATTTTACAGAAATGAAAATAATTAAAAAGAAAAAAGTACTTGGATTCGAATCCATAGTAGAAAATAATAACTAGATCTATAGTTCTGCACTCAAATTACTAGTTGTTATAATAATACACATTAATAACAATCTTCGATTCATGTATGGATTCCCGATCAGAGATACATTAATAACTAAGTCTGGTGTTTTACAGGCATGAATAAAATACATAAAAGAAGATCTAATTTTAATAACATAATAGGAATGGGTACTGAACTGTAACAAATCTACATTCTATTTATATACACGATAGGTCGTTGTCCTATATAGATGCATAAAACATTTCCACCTAAAATAATATAGTTCTGATTCAAAGATAAGATAGACATTCTAATATAACTAGTTTTAATTAGTTAAGAATAAGACAAAGAACCTACAACCACTGTGAGGAAAACATAAATGGAATAGTTGTTCCTCCAGACCAACTCCTAGAGCAGTCAATTCACTTGCTCCAGAAGCCTCGAGACTATTCATTGAACCACAAGATCAAAATCCACTTAATGCGCCATCTCTTGCATTATCATATTCAATCCCTGTGTAATGCTACCCTCTTTCTTGCTAATGGACATACTATTATATAGTATTTTTCCTAGGACTTGGTCATTTATGAGCCTCCTGCTCTTTAGCACTCAACAAAGAGTTGTGACCTGATTTTGGGGAAGATGTCTGCTGCACCTTGAGTTTTCACTCAATAGATATAGTCACTTGTCTTTTCCTATTGTAAGTTAGAAAACACTCTTCAACAACTATTTCATTTCTTTCCCCTCCAGTATCTTTTATTAAAAAAATAATAATCCATTACATTTTTTTTTATTTTTTTTTGTCAAAAATATTTAAAATAATAAAATAAAATATTGTAAAAGATTTTTAATAACAATTTATTAAATATTGGTGTATTACAGACACCTCCCCTTATAGGATAACACCGACATCATTGTTATTAATTTTATGTAATATTCTTCCATTTCTTCATCTTGGAATAGGATCAGATATGCCTCCCACATATCACTTTCCAATTCCCAAGTGGACTCATCCAAACTAAGGTGCTTCCATTCCACCTTGACTTGTCCGATGGTATGGTTATGGAGTAAAAGTTCTCTCCTATCAAGAATACGCTCTAGTCCCACCTAGAAATATACTCAAGGTTAGACCTGTATAACATTCCAATGGATCACATGAGTAACATCACGAACATATTTATTCAAAATGGAAACGTGAAAAACATTATGTACTTTAACATTAGGTGGTAGGGCTAATTGGTAAGTAATTGGTCCTACTTTAGCCAAAATTTCAAATGGCCCACAATACATGGGTGCCAACTTTGAATACTTTCCCAATCTCAATATCTTTTCTTTGGATTTACCTTTATAGATACATGCTCACCTACCTGGAACTCTTTAGGAATTTTTTTAAGTCAACATAACTTTTTCTGTCTATCTTGGTCAGCTTTCAAATTTTGTTGTACATGTTTCACGGTCAGTTCCATATCCTTTAACAGTTTAGGTCCTAACATCAACCTATCAACTAGACTACTCCAATAAATTAGAGTATTACATTTGCGTCCATACAGAAGTTCAAATGGACTCATACCAACTAATACTTGAAAATTATTATTGTAAGCAAATTCCACTAAGTGTAAGTAATCTTCCCACTTACCTGGTTTGTCCATTACATACATTCTAAACATGTCTTCTAGGACTTGATTTACCCTTTCATATTCTCCATCCATTTGTGGATGATACACAATACTAAAATTCAATTGAGTGGCTAGTCCTTTAAACAAATGTTTCCAAAAATTTCCTGTAAATTTTACATCTCTATTTTAGATTATTACCTTTGGTACGCCATGTAACCTGAAAATATATTTCATAAAAATATCTGTGATGTTAACATCCTTATAAGTAGATTTTACTAGAATAAAATGAATTTCTTTCTTAACTTATCAACTATGACCATGATTGAGTCATATTTCCTAAAAAATTTAGGTAGACATGTTATAAAATCCATGCTGATTATTTCCCACTTCCATTCTGGAATGGGTAGAGGTTGCAATAATCTTGTTGGATGTTGGTGTTTTTCCTTTACTTGTTGGCATTTATGCAGTGAGATAAGTACTCTACCACCTCCTTTTTCATGTTAAGACAAAATAAGTATTTTCTGATTATGGTGATCATCTTCTAGTATCAAGGATGTCCTGAATAAGGTCGTTTTTGTAACTCATTTGTAATAGTTAATTCGATTTATGTTCTATTTGGTATGTATAACATGTTTTTATGCAACAATAATCCTCTTCCATTTAAACTAAAATCTGTGTTTATTTGGTTCTTTACATTTTCAACAGTCTTTTCCTTTACATTTTGGTATTCTTTATCCGAAATTTCTGAATTTAAGATCTGCTTTTCCAAATTTGATTCATAACTGCTACTTGCAAATAGAAAATTTACGTGATGACTTAAAGTGTCTGCAACTTTGTTTTATTTTCCCTTTATATGTTTTATTTTGAATTCATATTCACTTAAGAATGACAACCACCTACCTTGTCTAGCACTTAGATTTTGTTGGTCAAATAAGTATTTTAAACTTATGTTATCTAACATTACCAGAAATTTTCTTCCGATGAGGTAGTGTCACCACATATTTAATGCATGTATAATTGCAGCTAGTTCTAAGTCACGCGTAGGGTAATTCTTTTCGTGTTCCTTTAGTTTCCTAGATTCATAGGCTACGATGTAATTCTCTTGAATTAACACCCCTCCTAATCCTTCCTTACATGCGTTGGTGCATACGACAAAATCCTTAAAAGGATCAACAATTTTTAAGATAGGGGTGGTAGTTAACAAATTTTTTAATTTATTAAAACATTCCATACACTTTTCAGTCCAATCAAACTTATTACATTTATTTTGCAGTGAAGTTATGGGGTAGGATATCTTGGAAAATCCTTCAATAAATATTCGATAATAACCCATAATCTCCATGAACGATCTTGTGTCTATTACTTTTTAGGATCTGACCATTTAGTAATAGCCTTAATCTTGTTGGGGTCAATAGATATTCCATCCTTGGATACTATGTGTCCTAGATATTGAATTATGTCTTTAAAAAATTCGCATTTGCTAAACTTAGGAAACAATTGTTGTTCTCTTAATATTTGTAAAATTATTCTTAGATGCTCTTCATTTTCTTGTTTATTCTTCGATATTTAAAGATTTAAAGATGTCTTCATCTTTGACCTTTACCTAATGGTATGCATACCTTAGATCTATCTAAGAGAATATTGTTTCCCTATGGATCTGATCAAATGGATCGTCTATCCGAGGTAAAGGATATCGATTTTTAATAGTCATCTTATTTAGTTGCCGATAGTCTATGTACAATCTTAAAGTTCTGTCTTTCTTCGTTACGAATAAGATTGGTGCTCCCCAAGGGGAAACACTAGGTTGAATACACTTCTTGTCAATTAATTCTTGTAATTGTGATTTGAGTCCTGTAATATCTATTATATTCATTCGATAAAGATATTTCAATGCTGGTACCACTCCTGGTATCTGTTCGACTATAAATTCTATGTCTCTTTTCAGAGGTAGTCCGGGGACTTCTTCTGGCAAGATGTCTTTAAAATCCTTTAAGATAGGTATACCTTCTATTTTAAGTTAGTTATCATTGTCTTTATCATCCATTACATAGACAACAAATACTTTACATCCCTTAATGTACATATATTTTCATTTGTACGGCAGAGATCTCTCTGGGCGTAGCCTCCCTCGGAATTCCTTTTACTTTATTTGTATTTCCAGTATCATCTATGCATGTAAAGGTTTTATCATAAAAATTCAACATTATTCTGTTTTTTCCTACCCAATCCATTCCTATCAACATATCATAGGAACCTAATGGTAAAATATTCAAATCGGCATGGGTATTAAAATCATTCATTAATATTTCACAACCTTTTACATAACTAGTGAATTTATGTTTAGTACCTGTGGCTAATTGTACTCACCATGATTTTTCAAAATTTTCTGGTACTAATTTACATAATTCAAGAATCCTAGGTGATACATAGCTCAAACTTGCACTTGGATCAATTAGTATGGAAATGGGTTGACTTTTTATCATACCTTCAATCTCGACTGTTGACGTTTGATAGTTTTATTGTCGATTCTCCAATGCAACGCTAATACTGGACATACTCCTCGCCATATATCCCGCTGTAACAACTTCTGGAATGTGTGAACGTTATTAATGTTTTTCTTTATTATAGGAAAGTCTTTAGAATAATGTGGCTCGCCACATTCCCAACATTTTAAGGGTTCCCTCTGTGTAGTGTTTTTATTAAAAGTAGTGGAAGGTTATCTCTCTTTTGCTGCAGGGTTTTGGGGCTTAAAACTTTTATAGTTACTGCCTTGATACCCTTTGTAATTATTCCCAATATTTTTGTAAAATTTATTATTCTTATTTCTTGGATCAAAGTTATATCGTCTATATGCTTTATAAATTGGTACACTTTCTCTTTTGTTTTTATTCCAGTCATAACAGAAATTATCTTTTCTCATTGCTTCTTCCATCGACTTCAGATTGTCATACTCAATCTGCTCCTTAAACATGATAGGAAAAAAACTGAGAAAACATTGTTTTTTTTGTTTTTCGTGTATTATATATTGTACATAACAAAGAAGACTCAATAGATCTCTTTCATGGTTATAGCTCATAACCTTCTCTTGTAGAATTCCTTATCATTTTCTTCATATTACTGTTCTGAGAAGTACTTTTGTTTAAAATTATTTTTAAAGGTTTTCGAGATTAAATATTGTATTTTATTCCCTTCTCTTTTTATATCTTGCCATCATATATATGATTTTCTAGTTAAATTGTAAATGGCCATTTTCTTCTTCAGTTCATTAGAGTATTATATATTTGGAATTATTTCCCAACAACTAGGCTTCTGCCTCTTATCCTTTATCGATCTCACTATTAAACATAGGTGGTTTAATTTTTTTAAATTCCCCAGAAATCTCTTCATAGGTTTTATACTTCTTTTTATTTTTATTATCAACACTACTTTCACTAGAATCCTATTGTTTTTCTGTGTAGCGTTTCGTTGATTCCTCATTGGAATTTTTAGCCCCATGGCTGGAAAAATCCAGTTGTCTTTCCTTACGTTTGTAAGGTATAGTTTTTGGCATATTATGTTCAGATTATTTGTTTTTATCTTTTTCATCATTATGTATTTTATCCAGAAAAATGTTAATTAGCTCTTCTTGAGCTTTCAGAATTCGTTCATTGTCCTCCCTAAGTATTTTTTATCTTTGATCTTAGCTCTTTAATAGTTCTTTTCATTTCAGATGGGTTATCATTTTGCCTCTCATTAAGTTTTACCTAGATTTCACCCTCCCTTAGATTACCCTCTTCATTGTTTAAGGATTTATAGGGTGAGATTATTCATCTGCAGACACACTTGCATTTGTCATAGTTTTCCTGCAAAAAAGAAAGTATCCTTCTCTTCATGTTTCGTAAGAGAATAAAACCCCAAAATAAAATAAAATTAGTTTTCTGGTTTAACAACTTCATTGTTGGGTCGGTTCATTCCTAGTGTTGTAACCATGCTCTGATACCATTCTGTCATGCACCTCAAAATTCCAAAAAACAAAAAAAATGATATAACATATAACCAAAAACACATCTTTAAGTTCTTAGAAAGCATTAGTTACTATGGCATGACTTTATCTGTTGATGTTTTGTATAGTCGCTTACACAATTATTAAATTGCTTTATGACAAGTTTCACCAACTATGGGTGTTTACATGGTTTTGATAGCACACTGCCAAACATACCCGAAGGTGATGTTTTGTTCCTTCTTTCATGTTTATATTGATTTGCAAAGAGGATTTCTTAGCCCTAAAGGTGGTATGAAACAAGGCTTGGGAGGCTATGGGCATATTCTTAATCCCATTGTTTTTTATATGTAAGAAGGTTTTAAGGGACCCAAGGCTCAACCTTGGTCCTAAAGCGCATGGTTGTCAATAAAACATTGAAAAAGGGCCCAAGGTATAACCTTGGTCCTCATACACAAAGGATACGATATAATAAGGTTTTAAGTACTTGGTTGAATGTTTATAAACATTAAGGGCAATGGGTTTTACCCATAGTTGAAACTTGCTCCTAAGCGCAAGGTTAAACATTACATGGTTTTTGTGGTTTTGAAATACAAGTTGACTCTATATATAAAATGCTATGGTTTAAAGTATAGTCTATCCAAGAATTGATAGCAATGATTAATATATTTAAAAACGTCGGGATATGTGTTATGATGGTTATTAAAGTTGGTACTATGGTTGACCTGTGGATTTATGGTGCTACCCTAGATACAAGTTGACAACACAACCCGGATTTTAAAGCTGGCCTGAGAATGCATCTCGTTCATCCACCTGTATAAAATTATTTTCATGGTTTGAATAGGTTTTAAGGTGTCGTATCTTGTCTGAATCCTTTATTGTTTCATTTGTTTGGTATGTAAGTTAAGAGAGATGAGGCCCTTCTCTGTCAATGGTGATTTTATGGGGTTTTTTGGTGTAAATATCTGCTCAAGGTTAGTGGCATTCCATCTTGTTGTTTTCCAAGGTATATGAGTGGTCTTGTTGGCTCTAATGGTCATCGTAGCTTGTTGGTTCGCTTCCACCTAAACCAACCACCGTCTTTAGATTCAAAACTGCCATTGCTAGGTAAGAGATAAATTCTCAACTCTACAATGATGTTTTAAAGTGTAAAAAAAGCTCTCAATTATAAATATTGGTATTTCATTGTTTTTATAGGAAGAGGAGGGATAAGGGTGTCCTGAAAGAGCTGGCCCATGGCCCTATCTATAACTCTACCAGGTAAAACAAGTTTGTAACTTTTTTTACTCTGTTAAAATTTCTTTATAACGTTATGAGTTTAACTATAGCCTATTGGTGGTAGGGTTGAGAGAACTGGCGAGGATGGAAACTGGGTCACCTCTTCCTAGGCCCATGTCTTAGAATGCCAAGGTAAGAAAAATATTGAAATTCTTACTCCGTTACATTTTACTAGTCGAAACCAGAATGCTCAATAAATGTTCCATGTAATTCTTTTGCAGGTAACTTCTGGATGAGTCTTGGAGACGTGAAGAGGATTCAGGATTTCACCTTCCTTGCAAGATAAGTTAAAAATGGTTTCTTTTTATGGTTCATCCCAAAAGGTTTTATATTTTAAAAGACATAGGAATACTAGCATGCTTTGGTTTAAAACTTGTTTTGCGCTTGATCACTTGTTTTAAGGGTTACGATAGTTCTATGGGTGCCATCGTGGATGGGCTTACTACCACCTCATTTAATCTCTAATTTAAAATGGTTGGGGTTGTTAAATGATCATGGATGCCATCGTTGATGGTCTTCCAACCACACATTGTATTTGCGGAATTCATTGTTTAACATTTAATATTATTTAGTGTTTATAAATCTTGATGTGACCCATATGGTCTTTGCATTTTTAGTGAGATTTTATGGAATCACCTATCATGAATTATTTCATGATTATAATTATTACTTGTATGTTTCTTTGTTGAAGCAATGGTTTCCATTCTTCGATGGTATTACTTCCATGCATTGGTTTTGGAAAGATTCGATGTTTAAGAGAATATTTGGGCTTTTTAATTAGAAAACTGTCGCATTGATTATAATGTTTTCCTCGGGTTAAATACTTGTATGTTTAGATTGGCCAATCACGATCTTGGAATCAAATCTTAGAATATTTAGTGATAATTGTAAATTTGATTGTAGTTTTTTAAGGGTATTTGTATCTTGTAGATTCGATTGTTTTCTAAAATGTAGGGAAAATAACTCCATGATGTAGCTGGCAGAGGAACTAGATGCTTAAAAAATCCTAGCTCTGGAAAATATACCTTTGATTTAGTCGAGTACGGTCAGTTAATTAGTGATCTATTCACTATGTGAATGGCTAAATATTTTATGATTAGTATAATCTATGTAGATAGTGGGCTGCATAAATATATATATTATAATTCCATACAAATTGCCTATTGATAAATCCTTCAACCCCAATCGATCTCGATCTGAACATTCTTGATCTGTAATGGGATTTATGAAATGGAATTTATTTTTAATATGTTATCATTCTAAAGAAGACTCTCAACTCTTAACTCGATAGGGGAACCATCCAGTTTATAATATTTTCGACTATTTGTTTTACACAAAAAATTACTTGATTGTAATATTCAATCTCATTTGTTTTGGGTCTCTTTACGTGATTTGGTTACAATAATTAGATAACGTTGAATGTATCTACCTTGATCGTAAGTTAACTAGACTTATATTAATATACATTATGAGAATAGTTTATAGTCACATATTAGCAGGATTATTTTACAAAAATGAAACTAATTAAAAAGAAGTGAGTACTTATATTTGAATCCATAGTAGAATAGAATAACTAGATCTATAGTTTTTCTCTCAACATACTAGTTGTTATAATAATACACATTACTAACAATCTTCTATTTGAGTATGGATGCATGATCGGAGATACATTAACAACTAAATATGGTGTTTTACAGGCATGAATAAAATACAGAAAAGAAGTTCTAGTTTTAATAACATAACAGGAAATGATACTGAACTATAACAAATCTACATTCTATTTAGATACATGATATATCATTGTCCTATACATATGCATAAAACATTTCAGCCTAAAATAATATAGCTGCAATTCAAAGATAAGATAGACATTCTACTATAGCTAATATTAATTAGTTAAGAATAAGACAATCAACATGGAACCACTGTCACGAAAACAGAAATGGAATAGTTTTTCCTCTAAACCAACTCCTATAGCAGCCAATTCACTTGCTCTAGAATCCCCGAGCCTATTCATTAAACCACAAGATAAAAATCCACTTAATGCTCCATCTCTTGCATTATCATATTCAATCCCCATCCAATGGTATCCTCATGCTTGCCAATGGACATACTATTATATAGTTATTTTCCTAGGACTTGGTCATATATGAGCCTCCTTCTCTTTAGCACTCAACAAATAGTTGTGACCTGATTTTGGAGAACATTCCTCCTACACCTTGAGTTCTCACTCACCAGCTACAACCACTTGTCTTTTCCTCTTGTGGGTCAGCACACACTCTTCAACAACTATTTCATTTTTGAGGTTGATGCACTCCTATACAATATGATGTACATGCATACCATAGTGTGATGATTCTCTCCTATGCAGTATGATGTATGCTTGTTATTGATGATGCATATACAATGCACATTGAGATGATTATAATATATATTTGATGATGAGGATGCATACCCTATGAAGATGATGCATACATATGATGATGATGCATGATGATGCATGCCTTAAGTTTAGTGAAAGCAGAGAATAATTACTTGTTTAGTAATTGTGTATGCCGATGATCAGTGTATGGCAGTGAAATGACTTGTTGGTATACAGGGATGATTTGGCAGTGATCGGAGTGCATATGTTATCTGAAGCATATTCATGTTTTGGTTTGACATGTTCACAGGTTCAACAATCTTTTTCTTATTTGGGTGGTAGGATGGGGCAAGGAAAGGAGGTTGTAGCCTCCTTCCGGTTGTAGTTGGAAAAATAGGGAGTTGCAGCTTCCTTTAGGTTGTAGCATGTAAATCAGGAGGTCATAGCCTCCTTTTAGTAGTAGATGGAAATTTGAAGTCTTTGTAATAAGGGGGTTGTTTCCTCCCTCCAGTTATTTCTAGAAAACTGTTTTAAAAATGATTTCATGGTTTTACCCCCAAGACTTGGGTTTCCACGTAAAAAATTATTGTATACTATGTAGCTTTCTATTTTCATACATATTGATGATATGTTGTGATTGGTGATCAATAAATTGATTTTGATTAAAAAATTTATATTGTGCAAATAATTATTCACCCCCCTCTTAGTATTTTAGCAATTGGTATCAAAGCGGGTTCCTTCAGAACAAACTAACCACTGGAAGCAAATAATGGGAAAATTTGATAAACAAAGTAAAAGTGGAACACCCTTGTTTGATGGGAGAAACTATGCATTTTGGAGCATAAGGATGAGATCCTTCATAGAATCTCAAGGAATTGAAATATGGCAAAGTATCGAGAATGGGTACAAGGTACCACATACTGTACCAACATATGCAACTGAGTTGGATCAATACAAAAACAACTCAAAGAACAGAAATCACCTTCTAGGTGTTGTAAATGAATCTGTCTTCAACAAAGTGATGCACTTCCCCTCTAGAAAAGGAAATGTGGAACAAAATCCAAATGACATATGAAGGAGATAGAAAATTCAAGGAAGCCAAATTTCAAACATATAGAGGACAATTTGAACAACTAAGGATGAATGAATACGAAGACATAGCAGCCTATAATCTTCAAGTTCATCATCTTGTGAATACCATCAGAGGTTTGGGAGAAGAATTTGAGGAGGACATAGTTGTTCGAAAAGTTATAAGAACTCTTCCCAAAACATTCAACCCCAATATCTCTTCACTAGAAGAAAGAACAGATCTAAAGACTATTGCAGTATATTAGCTGCATGGGGATCTTGTGACTTATGAAATGAGAATTGAAGATGAAGAAAAATCAAGAAAGGAAGCAACATTCAAGGTCTCCTCCAAACAAGCTAGGAAGAATAAATCAACAAAGGACAAGCCAACAAGTGATGAATCTGATGTTGAATAAATAGCTAACTTTGTTTGGAAATTGAAGAGAGGCAATCGGAAATACAAATGTAAGTTACCTCTTAAATGTTTTTCATGTGGAAAGATAGGTCATTTTTATTCTAAATGTTCATATGCAAATAAATCAGATAGTGATGAATATGACAACTTCAAACCCTACAGGAAGAACAATAATTAAAAGAATAAGAATAGAGGGAAGTTTGCAAAAAAGAAAAGTCTCTATACAAAAAGGGACGACAACTCATCCAATTATGACTCCGACAATGAAAGTGGCAGTGACTCTGATGATGATGGTAAACCAGATAAGGTAATCTTTATGAAAATAAACTCAAATGAGGATCCTAATGGTGATGAAGAATCTGAAGTTGAAGGTGAAGTAGATCTTGAAGAAAAACTTATAAGTGCATTGAAAAAAGGAAGGAAGGAAAACATGGTACTTAAGGAAGAGGCGCAAAGGTTTGAACAAATCATTGCTGACTTAAAGGTCAAACCGAAAGAAGGAAAAAGAATTGAAGACTCTCTTACTGAACAACGGATGGAAATTTTGAAAAAAAAAAGAAAATCGTGAGGCTGAGATAGTATCTCTAAAGACAAAATTACAGACAAACGATATCGGCAAGAGTTATGAGAAAAGCTCCAATATTCTAGAAAAAATCATCAGCAATCATAAGCCATTCTTCAACAAGACCAGTATAGGATACAAGCATAATATGGATGAAGCCTCAATCTTTATGATGATAGGTAATGAAGAGAAGATGAGAAGTTATGAAGAAGTTGTCAAGGACTCTACAAATGAAGAAAAGATCGAATGACAACTAGAATAACCCATATCAAAATGAGGGTTAGCAGAAAGATCATATCTCATAAAAGAACCTCCTTCATATGCTTAGAGGTATGGATATCTCTTTAATGGGCATTGTTTTACATGTGGAATATTTGGACACAATGTGTAAAAAAAAATCAAAGAAGAACTTTTGAAACAAGGAATAACCATGAAAACCTTAGATGACCATAGTAGAGTAATAGATTTGTTCCCTTGAGATCATAAATAGAATGTTACAAGAGTAAAAACTTTGGACATATAGCCAGAGATTGCAAAATGAAGATACCAACAATAAGAAATGAGGAAATTTCCGATAAGGTATGGATCAAACGCAAGAACAACTACGAATGTGGAATTACTCTTCAAGCTCAGAATTACAGCTCTGGTAAATGGTATGTTGATAACGATTGCTCCAAGCATATGACATATAACAAAAAGGATTTTTTAATATTGAAAATGATAAAGGTTCTGTATCTTTTGAGAATAAAAATTCAACATAAGTATTAGGGAAGGGAACAGTAAATCTTGGAAGTAAAAACTCCGTGGCTAAAAATGTCTTGCTTGTAGACAACATGAAGCACAATCTGCTAAGCATCAGTCATATGTGTGATCAAGGACATGAACTCACCTTCAACTCAAAAGGATCCAAAATAAGGAAGCAAGTATCAAAAAAGTTATTAGCCATGACCACTAGGACTCCCAACAACATATACGTGTTGGATGAGATTGAGTCCAAGAAATGTCACTTGGGAAAAGAAGATGAAAGGTGGATTTGACACAGGAGAATGGGGCATATACATTTTGACAATTTGGTCAAAATATACAAAAAACAAGCAATAGGGAATATTCTGAAAGTTACAAAGACCGCTAACTTTGTATGTGAACAGTGTCAACATGGAAAACAAACAAGAGTACATTTCAAGTCAAAAGAGAATTATTCTACAAAAACTTTGGAGCTTGTTCACACCAAACGATGTGGACCAACCAAGAGAAAAGGACTGAATGGTGAAAAATATTTCATGATACTTATTGATGACTATACCAAGAGGACATGGGTATGTCTTCTCAACAGGAATTTAGAAACTTTTGGATGTTTCAAAACCTTCAAGAAACTGACCGAGAATGAAATAGGGTCACGTATCAAGTGCCTCAGATCTTACAATGGTGGAGAATTCACGTAAGATGAATTCAACAAGTACTGTGAAGAGCATAGAATAAAGAGACAATTTGTAGTATCTAGAAATCCTCATCAAAATGGTGTTGTTGAAAGAAAGAATAGATCAGTGATGGAAATGGCTTGAACCATGTTGAATGAATCCAATTTGAATGACAAATTTTGGGGACATGTAGTTCATATAGCAGTACACATCTTGAACAGAGGATTACTTAGAAGAAAAAATGATAAAACTCCCTATGAGCTATGGACAGGAAGAGCAACAAATGTATGAGACTTCAAAATTTTTGGAAGCAAGTGCTACATAAAAAGAGAATATAAGAAGATTGGAAAATTTGAGTCTTGAGCAGACGAAGACATTTTCGATGGATATTCATCCAAAAGGAAATATTACAAATGCCACAATTTGATATTAGACAAGTTAATCAAAAGTATCAGTGTGAAGATAGATGAGGACAAACTAACATCATCCAGAGAAGACTCAGAATAATTAGACGATGAAGAAGAGGAAGTTTACGATAAAAAAGAAATGAAGAAAATTAAAATGGAAGAACATCTAGATGAAGAACAACTCTCAGAAGATGAAGAACAGAGTCAACCAATTGTGGAACAAGAAGAACAGAAGGATCAAATATACCTAAGAATAGGTTCTAGAAGAATAATCCATTAGATCAAATTATTGGTGACAAGGATGTCAGAATAAAAACTAGAAGAAGACTATTCGGAAGAAATGAGCAGGTACACTTCTCTTTATTGTCTAAAACTGAACTAGGAACTTTTGCAAAGGCCAATACAGATGAATAGTGGGTCAAAGTAATGGAATAATAATTATATCAAATTGATAATAATGAAACTTAGGAACTTGTTCCTATACCAGGGAATAAGAATGTGATCGGCACAAAGTGGGTTTTCAGAAACAAAATGAATGAAGATGGGAAGGATCAGAAACAAGGCTCGATTGGTTTGTAAAATCTATGCTCATATAAAGGAATAGACTTTGAAGAAACATTGGAGCCATTTGGACAATGGGAAATTCCCTAAACACCCTATAGAGTGTTTGAGTAACCCTAAGTTGTTTTATGGTTCCCCAGTACCGAAACCTATGCCCTAGTACCCTATAAAGATTCCTTGGTGGGTTAAAGAAGTGTAGAACTTCAAAGACTCCAAATGACCCATTATGTGGTCATTTTTGTTTTTAATGAGGTCATGGTACCCTAAGAGAAGTCTAGGAACCTCCACACCTTGGTCGTGTTGGGGTCCTTGATATGATGAGTATATGGTGGATACCTCCTCCTTGTTGATGTTAATTATACAGATGTGAATACCATTGAATACCTCATTCCTTTTATGATGCCCATTAGATCCTTTGACCTTGGAACTTATACATAAGGTAACATGGTCTTTGGCACCTTTATGTGTGGAGTCTTGATGTCCTATACAAATTGAAGAATGTAAAGGTATTAGACTAAGAATTTTCAAATAAACCCATCATAGGGAGCTATTCATCATCAATCCATTTCTGTTGATATGTGGATCATCTTCTAACTCCTTACATTTGAAGAGATATGAATTTTTGAAGTTGGTGTACCCCACCTTTTTGGGCTAGCCAACCAAACAAAGGAGAATTTAATTATTTGTAATTTTGAATTGCATGTCGGCCCAGTTTGAGGTACTAAATTTACTCCACAAACTATATAAATAGAATATAAAACATTTCATTTATTCATCATCAATTCTCTCATTATTTTCCCAACTCTTGGATAAAAATGCGAAACTTTGTGGAGGAGAAATTCTTGGGCATCTTCACTAAAATTGACATAACTTTCTCATACTGAATTAGAATTACAAAATTCTTGGCTCATTGGAAATATTGTTAAGAGAGCCATGTGGTGACATGATCTAGATATTAGTCTAATTTTCTATTGTTTATTCATATTTTGATCTTCGAAAAGGTATGGTTCATGCTTTTGGGTTTCTCTTGTGATGACACATGTCTTTCATGGATAGAGTTCATCTTTGATCTTAGTATGTGAGAATATATATTGGTATATATATTTGAACTCCTTATGGAGGATATGATCATGATGTTGCATACATTTATGCTATGATATGATACACTTTATGATGATAATGCATGTACACTCTATGATGTTGACGCACTCCTATACAATATAATGTACATGCATACCATAGTGTGATGGTTCTCTCCTATGCACTATGATGTATACTTGTTGTTGATGATGCATACATGGTGCACAATGAGATGATGAGGATGAGGATGCATACCCTATGATGATGATTCATACCTATGATGGTGATGCATGCCAATGATTATCCATACCTTGTTAAGTAATTGTGTATGATGAGGTGTATAATGATGTACACGAGTAGTGTATGGAAATGAAATGAATTGTTGGTATACATGTATGATTTGGAAGTGATCATATTGTAGAGGTTATGAACAACAAATTCATAGTTTGGTTTTATAGGTTCACAGGTTTGGCAATCTTTTTCTTATCTGGGTGGTAGGACGGGGCAAGGAAAGGAGGTTGTAGCCTCCTTCCGATTGTAGATGGAAAACTAGGGAGTTGTAGCTTCCTTCAGGTTGTAGCCTGCAATTCAAGAGTTCGTAGCCTCCTTCCATTTGTAGTTGGAAAATTGAAGTCTTTTCAATAAGGGGGTTGTTTCCTCCCTCCAGTTATTTCTGGAAAACTATTTTAAAAAGGATTTGATGGTTTTACCCCTAGGAATTGGGTTTCCACGTCAAAAATTATTGTGTACTATGTATCTTGTTCTTTTCATACAGATTGATGATATGTTGTGATTGGTGATCAAAAACGTTTTTTATATTGTGCAAATACTTATTCACCCCCCTCTCAGTATTTCAACAGAGGGTTTGGGATTTCATTTTCCTTACAAGATAAGTTTAAAAGGGTTTCTTTTTATGGTTCAAACTAGAAGGGTTTATATTTTAAAAGGAAGAGGAATAAACAGTCCATCTCTGCTCATGCCTTGGTTTAAAACTTGTTTTGAGCTTGATTTCTTGTTTTAAGGGTTACTATAGTTCTATGGGTGTCATTGTGGATGGGATTATCACCACGTCATTTACTATGTAATTTAAAATGGTTAGGTTTGTTAAACTATGGTGGATGCCATCTCTAATGGTCTTTCAGCCACACATTGGATTTACAGAATTCCTTGTTTAACATTTGATATTATTTAGTGTTTATTAATCTTGATGCGACCCATAGGGTCTTTGCATTTTCGGTTAAATTTTATGGAATCAGTTGTCATGAATTATATCATGGTTTTAATTATTAGTTGTATGTTTCTTTGTTTAAGCAATGGTTTTCATCCTTCGGTTTTATTAATTCCATGATTTGGTTTTGGAAAGATTCGTTGTTTAAAGGAATATATGGTCATTTTAATTAGAAAACTATAGCATTGATTATAATGTTTTCCTTGGGTTAAATACATGTATGTTTAGAATGGGCAAATATGATCTTGGATCAAATCTTAGAAGATTTAGTGGTAACTGTAAATTTGATTGTATTTTTTAAGGGTATTTGTACCTTGTAGATTCGATTTTTTTTCTAAAAAGTAGGGAAAATAACTCACAGTTGTAACTAGCAGGGGAACTAGATGCTTAAATAATCCTAGCTCTGGAAAAGATACCTTTGATTTAGTCGAGGACGGTTAGTTAATTAGTGATATAATAATTTATGATTCACTATTTGAATGGATAAATATTTTATGATTACTACAATCCGTGTAGACAATGAACTGCATAAATAAATATTTTATAATGCTATATTGAGTTCCTATTGATAAATCCTTCAATCCTGATCTGAACATTCTCGATCTATAATGGGATTTATGAAACATAATTTATTTTTTGCAACACCCTGGTTTTCACCCCATTATATTAAACTTTCACATGATGTAAATATTGTTATTTAATCATGGCGTGGAGCTCAAGGCAAAGGCCCCACCATCGATTTAGAATTTTATATTTCCGCAATTAAAAGTGATTCATGTGGCTATCGTCCTAGCTAGGCACATTATATTTTGGACATCATGTAAATATGCAATTTCATAAAAATACCCACAACTAGCTATGTCAATGCAACAAAAGAGATGGGGGTATGATTTCACAAGGAATATGGAGGGAAAATATTCAAACCCTTGAGCCAATAGGGTTGATCCAAATGTCAATGGGAGAGGCTATAAAGCTGTCAACTACCCATTTTGTCTTTTGAGCCCAATCATTTATTTCTTCCAGAAATTGGTTGAGGTAGTTAATGCCTTGGGATGGGAGGAGTATGGAAGTCAAATTTGTATTGGGGAATACACCCATTTTTGGGAAAATGAATTTTGACTTGTGGGGCAAGTTATCACCCATAAATTCATTCCTCACCCATTTATCCACCCATGTGTTTTGTTTCCTCACGCAGATGGAGATAGATGGGGCATTCTTATCCCGTTTTTTCTGCAACTTCCTCCATTTCTCCATGGATGGGATTTCATTTTTGTATTGTTGAGTGAATGTGTAGTAGGGATTCAAGTTTTGGGGGTTTGAAGAGGTTGTCTTCCTCTCCCTCATGTATTTGAATATTCCTAGGCATTTTTCCCTCACAACTTCTGCATTTTTCCTAAATTCTCCAAGATGGGAAACCCATTTTTTTTATCGTTCAGTGAATGGGTCACTAGTACAAGTGATCAATTTTGCCATGGCAAAAATGTGGCAATATCCACGGAAAATCTTGGATATTGCCACGTCTAAGTGTTTTTTTTCCCGTGGCAACAATTTCGTCGCAATAGAGACGACCCCTAATTTGCGTTGAAAGAGCGACAATGTTCTATATTTCGTAAAATGTCTAAGCCATCGCTATATCCACGCTTGGCCATCTCTGTATCCACGCCTTTCCGTCTCTGTATCCACGCTGGTCCGTCGCTGTATCCACGCCCGGCCGTCACTATATCCACGCTGAGCCGTCGCTGTATCCACGGCTGTGAAATTTAAAAAAAATTGCCGTCGCTGTATCCACGGCTATAACTGTTTTAAAAAAAAAATACAAATGCCATAAGATTGTTATATAGATTGCCACTTTTGAGGCTACCAGTGTCCTTGGGAGGTTCAATGTTACTTGGGATTCCAATTTATTCCCAAACATCATATATCCCATCACATCAATGCTCCCATAAATCAATGTACAAACTACAAAGCACAGAATCAGCACCTGCAACACAGTATGATTTGATAGAGTAAGTCTACTATTTCATAGTAACATGAAATATATACTGCGAAAATTAATCAGACTGCCACATAGCTCTGTTACATAATAAAGATGGTTGTTGTAGGCTCATTGCTGAGAAAACTGTCTACGATCTTTCATTGAATAATAGATGCTGGGAAACACAGCATGGCCACAAAAGCAGAAGAGTATACAACTATAAAACGGTTGCCCAAATGTTCCATGGAAATAAAATATATTGACCAACAGCCAACTTTTCGAAAGAAGAGTATACAACTATCATTCATTACTAACCATTCTTAAAATATATATATATATAAATATATAACACTTCTACAAGTTGAAATGTCCTGCCACCTTAGATGAAAGCTCAATCTATAAAATGTCATCACACATTCTTCCTTTTATAAAGCTAAAGCCGTTTGAGCAGGATTTAGTAAAAATCTTGGTCATTTGTCACAACGTCATACGAGTGAAAGAATAGTTTAATATATATCAATTACATCTGTATGAAGAACTAACCAATTGGACATTTGCTTGGCTCTTCGGTCTAAATATTTTTCTAAATATAGCACCTTACAACAAGAAAGTAATTCTGTACAGCTGCGAATTTGTGGAAAATGTAAATCTGTGGGCTCATGTTCAAAACAAGGACAAGTCAAAACACTTGTCAGTGACCTTCATTCATCTAAGCACTTCAAGTAAGAAAATCGCCAAGCTCTTCCCCTTCGGGAGATTTTGAATGCTCAGTGGAACCAAGTTGTGCAGGAATACAAATGCCATTTAATATTATGGACAGTTGATTTTAATATTTTCAGAAAATAACTATAAATTTTGCATTATTGTAAACCCGTCTTACTGATTACATACCTATAATTTCCAGAGGCCTCCATGGAACAAACAACCCAAATAAATATGCCAGCATTATACCAATAGTAATTGAAATTTGTTCCACAAAAAGGAAACTTTGGTCAGTTACAAAAAAGGCTTTTCTAGGGCTTTACAAATCACTTACATCCATGCTTTCCTATGGCTACTTAGAAGGTCACGCTAAAGCTATATTTCCAAAGTGAAAAAGATAAGAATCAGGCCTTACCTGATTCACAGTGCCAAGAGCTCCCCGCAAGTGCTTCGGGGCTATCTCGGATACATATATCGGTACCTTAATTTACCACAACACATGGATAACATTAGACACTGAACATCATTACTGTAGTAGCCACCTTAGGAAAGGTTTTGGAGGAGGAAAGGCACATGAGGGAGTAGTAGACTTACTGTGAATGATATGACTCCCATTCCAAATCCTGTCAACAATCTACCCACGTACAACAATGAAGCAATCTGCAGCAAGGTAAAAGTCACAAGACTAAATCAGAAGTATTTTTTGTTTTCATACCTGACCATTATAAAGACCAAATTTGCAGATTAAATACACGATGCAGAATTTGACGTTCATCATGTCTAAATCGGAAGAGTTTTCACACAAACATTCATCTGGAACAGCACAACTTGCCTTTGTAAAAGCAATGGCAAGCCACCCTGCAATACTTGGGACTGTTGCCACTATTAGTGCCTGTATATAACATGGAAACCAAAGCTAGAGGTTTGTAATATGTATAATGGAAATAACTAAATCAATTATATGCTATTGCTTGTCATCATCTGTAACAGAATCATAAATTTGTCCATAGTCTACATATGATATTCATATCACCATGAGATCCAAGAAAACCCTCACCCCTCTTCGCCCAATGGAATCAACAATTTTCCCACTGACTATTTCTCCAACCATTGCACCAACATTGGATAGTGAACCAAATAAAGAGTACTGCCAATTATTTAAGATCACAGAATAAATTAATAGGCAATCTGCCAAGTAGATACCAAGTACCCCAATTGAATAATCAAAATTCAGAATTAAACCTGAGAGACTGTCAGGCTAAGATCATTTGTTAGGTCATCCTGAACAGGTGACGAATATCCAATCTGGAGCAAAGAAGCTGTTATCAGTAAATAAGCCTGTCACTATAACTATAAGAACTGATGGCTAAATACTTGAATATAGATGCCTTATCTACAGATGACAAAAACAAAGATAAGATGTTGGATACAAAAGTTCCATATATGGATGTGAAAATGGAGCAGAAAAACTTGGGTGAGGCATCACAGAATGTTGTCACAGCTCCACAGACTGCAAAGGTCAGTTTGGGACATTTACCTTCTACAGCAGTTAAAAGAACGATGGGCAGGAAGTTGAAATCAGAGATTCCTTGTATGGATGATAAAATGACACATAAAGATGCAAACACAAGGATTCCTTTTATAGATAAGAAGATGACTGAGAAAAACTTGACTGATTCATCACAAGTTCCAAATGTGACTCTGCAACATGCCAAAGCCACATTTGAATACAAACCTGCAGCAGCTGCTAAGAGAATGTTTGCACAGGCATTGGGGTTTCCTTTTTCAAATTTCCCTTCCAAAGGTGCTTCCGAGTTAACAGCAAGGCTTGAAAGTGGAAGCAACAATGCTGTCGATGCAGAAAGGTTTCATGTAGGTATTCCTTCAAACAAGAATGCCTGCTATGTATCAGATTCAGTTGAAGTTGTACAAGAGAGAAGCACCTCCTTGACATCTAATTTGAGACCTGAGGAAAATGACTTAAGGGCTGAGGTGGAGCAACCCTCTACCAGTAAGACACGAAGAGTGCGTCCTCAAAATCTTTCATCAATGACAAGGATGCCAAATGCAGACATTCCTGGGAGAGGTGCCCAGAGGCTATTTGCACAAGCACTTGGCATACAAACTGTATCTTCAACTAGACTTGAAGGAAATCTAACTAGAAACTCAAGTTTTGATACCTCTATATCTTCGTCTTCCAAGAGTCTTCGACAAGGCCATAAAAGTGGATCTGCTGCTGATTCTGGAGATCCTAATATAGTTAACAATGTGGTAGTTTCAAGTACAGATACAACTATCTCAGCCAATAATAAGTCTTGAGTCTATGACACTGGGATAAATAGCCATCTTTCTCAGACATATGATGAAAATGAGAAACCTGATTTGGAGTCTTGTGAAACCTGCAAGGAGAAAAACAGCTCTCTAGTCAACTTAGGTAATACTACAATAAAATCTGGTAGAACTAAGCTTGTGAATAATTCTGGGCCTGCTAAGATGGAGAATTCTAGTTGTAAACTCTCAAGGACTTCTGCAGATGAAACAAGTATAATTCATTTGTAGGCACATTTCAAATTATCTTAGTATGATTTATTTACTTAGCTATTCAAATATGCTGTCTGTAAATTTAATATCCAATCATGGCAATCTTTTACACTATCTTGGTATTGAAGATGCATGCAAATAATCTATCTTGAATGACGATAATGGAAAAATATGTGCTAATTCAGAATTCAAGGTGGATGGATAGTATGTGGGCCCTTTCTGTGATTTCAGTAAATAGAGAGTAGCATTTATATTTAATTGTACAGAAATTGGAAAAATTATTTTGGGATTAATTGGTACATGGACCAGATAACCCACAAAGGAAGTGGAATCTCTTTTGACCTTTATAAACCACAAGCGCAATGAAAAGTATTTCTTAATTGATATGTTTAGAAAGGACATCGGGACAGAGATTTCAATATTGTACAAAGGACCTTCATTTCCTATTTCGGTAAACTTGCTTTGCAATTCTGTGAAACAAGATTTTAGCAAATTCATCTGTTTTGCTTGGTTCAAACCCTTTCTGAATCTCCTGTCCTTTCACTTCAATTGCATTAGAACCTTGTTTTTAATAACAGTAAATGGTTGAAATGAACCAATGGCTGATACGTATGTTAGATTAGGCACTTATGCTGCCTTTAAATGGCTATTGATGATAGAGCCATCCATTAACTACATAATTTGGAGGAGAAGGTCAGGAGTCATAGGGCTTCCACCACTGGCAAGAGGCCTGATAATGAACATATTTGTGAGTTGTCAATGAGGGCAGACTTAAGACAGTTTTGGCACACTCTCCAAGGGTATTCTTGAACATTTCATAAGGCATCCTTGTGGATTGTATTGGCACACTTTCATAGGTTCTTTTGG
>LPNX010047145.1:121686-150800 GCA_001517045.1 Pseudotsuga menziesii
GGCTTATTGTCATTTTCATTATCCTTCTCATTATTGGATTCTTTGTCAGCTTGTCCTTCCATCAAGTAGCCATCAATAAGACCATCCATTTCACTCACAGAACATTTATGAAGGTTAGAGAATGGATACTTATTCTTTGCCAAGTATATTCCATTGCTTGAATTTTTATCTCTCATAACCTCGAAGACCCTTTTACTGATCTGTATATTACAATGAGTAAGTATGTAGTCAGCAAAACAGGAAATGCCTTTCCCACCGGCCTAAAGAAAATAGCAAAATGTAATTCAATATTAGGTTCTACACAAATTAAATGGAAAAGAATACTTTTAGAAATATTACAGTATATAGTTCCCTAAACTGCTATTGTTCGGCCAGAAAAGAAAACCACGGAATTTCGACCCAAACAGGTAACAGGGAATACAAAAATAGTCTAGGATAAAACAATTGATGCACAAATATGAAAGAAAAGTCATCCAACCTCTGCAGTTAAACAATAAGATCAAAATCCCCACATTTTGAGAAGGAATGGGCCTCACTGGTCAACTACTAATGAAATAATAGACACTTTTAGTGGAAGAAAACATACAAAATTATGCATGGAAGCAGCAGTCGAAGCATTCTTTGAGCCTTGCACAACATACAACTATTACCAGAGACTGGATTGATTACCTGAGCCGGATTTGCAGCGTCTCCAAAATGCTGCTGCTTTCCTAGCTTAAGGCATGTTAAGGAATCCCTTTGAACATCCTTGATGACATTACTGTTATCTCTCATGGGACCCTCGTTAGCACTCTGAAAATTGTCATTCCTCCTGAGTCCCACCCAAGCCAACTACCACCATATTTCTCTGACATAATGGCTATACTCGGAACCCCCAAGAAAATTACCACAATTTGCAACCCCTTCTACAAGCCAACCCTTCAATAATCCAATGCCTTGGCTTTTCACAGAACCCTCAGCCAAAGGATTCCGATGAATCTTGACATCCAGAGGAAACTGTGCCCTATGATTTCCTGAAAAACTCCAGTCGTTGATGACTTCAGTAAAATTACCAGCAGCCATGAGAAGCTCAGACAGGGGCGAGGACTCATGAACCTTGTTCGTCCCACGGAATAACTCCTTCCCAATATTATAACCCTCTTCTGAACAAACCCATTCAGCCATGAGTAATCTCTCAAACCTATCCCCGGCCGTACTGTAAAGCCCTGTGCAACCTTCCTAGTCCCAAGGACTCTTTAAATGCCAATCCTGCATCTTAGAGGGCCAGCAATGATCATGGCTGCCGCTGTTGTTACCACCACGATTTGCTGTTGTTACCACCACGTTTTCATGTGATGTGTTATTGGTAGTGTGTCCATGAATCGGGAACCCTTGGCCAAGAGTTTAGGCGCGGAAACCTTCACATTCTGCTAAAATTGCTACAATAGTTGCTCGTTACTCTCAGCTTCCATAAGGCACTTGTTCTCTATGGTTAAGATGTCCTTTTCCAAGAGAACAAATGCCTTGTAGAGGACGAGAGAAATTGCAAGATCTTCCAGAAAAAATGGAATGTTCACAAATCTACATGTCTGAGATAAAAACCCAAGATCTTTAAGGAAAAGAAAGACCAATAAAAGAAAGGGAGAAAGCCCACTATGAAGCACTGTATGGCAGCTGCGTTTAAATGAACCTGTCGCCCGCGACGTAAAGAAATGGCCACCCTTTGAAAAGACAATGGCCTAATTGCTGGGATTTCAAGGAAGAATAACCATCAGAGACTTCCAAAAACTATTATCTAAAGGCCGGTAATTTTGGAGACTTTAAAACCCCAAACATAGTTAACCTACCCTGGGAAACCCATTAATCTTTTGTGGAAAATATTTTACTCTTTCCCTTTGCTGATGGCTTCATTCCTTAAACGCCCTTAAACGCTTATTACTTAGCAAATGGATTCTCTCTGCTGACATTGTTACAAAATGATCCTTTACTCTCAACGTCCATAAGATTCGTTCTCTTGGTTCAGAATACAATTTCAAGAGAAAAGAGAAAAAGCGTATGGTCTCGTATGCAAGCGCGAAATAGAACTCATGTGAAAAGACTAACAAAAATATGTTGCCATTCCACTGACAAGAACATCATTGCAGATGCATTTTGAGCATGGTTATCTATCAGGGAAAGAAATGGCCCCCCTACGAAAATACCGTGACCCATTGCCTTGCTTTCTAGGAATCACAAGCATGGTAATAACGAAGTCCGAGGGCTGCCATGAAATTAGCAGCCATAAAATCAAGATGGATACTGCTGCCATGAAATTAGCAACCCCAAAATCAAGATGAATACTGTCAAACTCGGTGGGAACAACCATGGAAATGACTGTCACATTAGTTAACCAGATGAGAAATAAGACACGAGTAAAAGAGAAAAACGAACACAATCAGAAAACAAAGGAAAAATTAAATCAATCAGAAAACCACGCCTAAACTCAACAAAAGACTTTTGTTGTAAAAAGTCAACAAAAGACGGTGCTGTCGCTATAACGACGGATAGCCGTGGATACAGCGACGTCCAGCTCTTTAGCCGTGGATACAGCGACGGATAAGACTCCCTGCGTGGATACAGGGACGGCTAGGTGTGGATACAGCGACGCCTCGTTCCTGTTGCTTCCGATTTTACACCAAAAAATAAGAAACGTGGAAAACCTCCGTGGAAAAATCCGCGCATTTGTACTAGTGTGTACATGGAAACAAACATCTCTTGATAGGTGGTGCTAGACACTTAGTCTAAGGAAGATTTTTCAAGTTTCTTCTGTCTTTATCTATCTATGTACATTTGTATGAAAAATCTGTTGTATGCGTGCAATTGAACATATATGGATTTACCTCAGAAATATGTCTCAACAGAATTTAAAAGTTAAAAACTGAAAATTGAGGTGTAACTCTCCAAATTCTGAATATTGGGAAGAACATAATCCTAGGCTCAATGGGAAATTTCTATCACTTTAGCCATAAAACAAATAAGGAAATCCGAAATGTTGACACATAATTGCATTCTCATAAAATCCAAATCTAACAAATTCCTTACCCCCATAAACTTTCATAGACTTGTCTGGATTGAATACCGTCATGTGTAATTGAAATATTTAGCTTGGCCCAACAAGGCACTAAGTCTAGAAGAGTTATGGAGATATATGCGGGCTTACCTTTGTGTGCATTGCTTCAGCTGCAACCCACAATACAAAAGCTATCAAACCCAAAACTCCCACCAGAATGCAAATCCATTGCAAGGATTTCTTCATCTTTGGCATCCCTTTTGAGCATGCATGTTGGGTATTTGGCTAGTTTCATACTAGCAGGTGTCCAGTTTGAATCTTTTTAGTGAGATGCAGTATACACGGATGGATTTACCAGAGATGTCATCTACAAATGTGCTGCAACATCCTTTGGGTTTCTCTATAAGACTTTCGTTGAAAAAAAATATACATGTGAAATTTCTACCCATACCTCTAAACTTTAAGGCAACCTTCTTAACATGCTTCCATTTTCCTTGTACTTATTATTCGAATAAGTTCTTCATAATTAGCTGTTTTGTTCGTTATAGATTCATTTAGCTACTTTGCTTCATAACTTGCTAGATGCTTATCCACTTCTGGACCTTCATACCGATATGAACTTACAAGTGCTACCAGCAACTGCAACAGGCAAGAAACAAAATAGACATCAACCAAATAGAATTAAATTCTATCACTTTACAGATAGAGCCTTAATCTAAGAACTGAATACATTTACCAGAATTACAGGTATCTTACTGTCAATATGCTCTTCAATTGTCAGAACACCCTCGGTTAAGGAGAAATGAACAACTCTATATATATACGTCAGATCTAATGTTTCAACTTGCAATCCCAGACTCCAGTTAAAAACCACTAGAAAGACCCACAACACTGTCATCTGAGAAGAAGATGTAACTTATCTACTTTGTTATTTTGTTTATAACTTGTTAACGAGTAGCTACAGACATTGATTTCTATATATAATTGTCTGGCATTCCATAGGATCACAATGCCCCAAAAATAATATGAATAATCAAGGAAAGACACAACTCCTCAAGGACTCTGTCGGTAATGTCAAAGGTTTGTCTTAAAGCATTGCTCTGTTTCTGCACAGAGCAGGTCTCCATGGCTTGACAAAACCAGTTACATCTTCTGATTTCATCATGAAGTCATATACTCAAAAAAACAATCCTTCTTTACATTCGATAAGAAGGAAAGTAAAGACAATACAAAAAATGTTACTCACGGGTTGTGAGTAAAAACAAAAGGCGTCAAGCCGAAGTGAAAATACCAACTACCAAGCTACAGTAAAAAAACAACAGAGCATCAGTTAAGATACATAAGAAATTCTAAAGCAGGGATCTATCAGTATTATCCATGCAATGCATATATATCATCAACTGAGGTTACATTGTTATAGCAGCAAACAGAGATATATACACACTAATTTTCAAAAAAATCAAACTCAAGGTGCCAGCTGCTGCCTCATATGGGATACACATCAATATTTGAAGAGTACACAGAAAAGATCATACTAGGGAGAACAAGCTAATGATCGATGATAGATAGATGCAGAAATCCATCTACAGGAGAATGAAATCATCCATTTAGCAGTGACTGACAAAACATTTACAAAATAATCCATTTTTTATCAACAGAACGATCAACATCCTTTTATATAGTTACACCAATACGCTCCAGAATTACAGCAAACCAAAACTTGAAGTGCCAGGAATGGATTACATTTTAGTGAAAGCATATGACTTCCTAGTATGCTAAATAAAGTATGACCAATCCATTAGAACTTTACCCATGCTGAACAGGGGAAAGACATGCAATACGTTTCTCTGCTTTTTGAATGATGCATCACAGATGCAAAACATAGATAACTGATTGAAAATCAAGAAAATAAAAACCACTCAAGAATGGCGCACCTTACGGAAGTCTCCACTCATATGTGCAGCAACGTCTTCTTCAAGAGATTTTTTGTATCGAATATGATATGCTTGCCTCACCATCAATAGTTCAGCTGAAGATCGAGCACTGGAAATTTCTAAAAGCGATTTATCCTTTGGGTCCCACCTTTTTATTGCTTGACGAGATATGCCCGCATCGCGTTCAGCTGGATCTAGTACCCACAGAAACACAGCTTTCTTTTTCACAACAAAGTTAAGGTTAGACTAAAAATATGTGAAGAAAAATGTAATTTATGAGTTGTGAAACCCTGGCGATGGCGGATGTATAGGGCGCCATTGGCTCGCATCCCCTACCTGCCCAACTAGTGGAGTCCGCAGATGTGAATCCTAAGACGTCCACGAAGTTGAGGCCCGTCGTAAACCCAAGTCGTGCCCTCTGAAATTTTGTGGAATCCTTCGTGAGGGAGCCCGACAACAGCCTCAACAACCACATCAACCAAATTTCAAGTGGATGTCAGTGATTCGAGCACGCAGTGCAAGATGACAGAATTCTTCCACGGAATTCACACAAAGCCTGCCAGTGAAATGGTCGAGTTCAAAACCCCGCATTCTTAAAGTATAACCATGGAACAGAGTAGGTAGGACGAATTCGAATCCTGTATGATCACTAGTAATCATAAACACTCTGTTAATGAATGCTCGAATCTCTTCGAATGAATACAAACCCTAACCGAACTGACGGGTGTTCAAATCCTATACAGGACCTAACACAGCTCAGATTTAACAGTGCCGTAAAATGTGGTAAGAGCAGAGAAATTGCCACTTGAAGTTCCAGTAGCAACAACTACCTAAGACAAATCAAATCAGACAAGTTTCTAAAAAAAATTCTTAAGAGCAGCCATGATAACTTACCCTTTTTACTTTCTGCGGCAGATTTGGCTGAATTAGGCTGGGGATAATGCATCGGTCAATTACCAGGCCTACCATTCGTGACCCCACGGCCTTGGACACCAGAACCAGATCTCTGATGAGGCACAGTGGCATGACATATTCCATCAAGCATGTTCCGAAGCTCAAGCAATAGGCAGAATGCAATGAAGCTCCCAAAGCGTAGTCGAATTCCAATTCCAATACTCGCTAGTAACCGAATTCCATTAATCCACTGTGTGAACCCGCATGTCCAAATGAAATCCCACAAATCCACGAATTCACCACCGTCGAAATGTATAAATTTCAAGATTTTACCGACAAAATTCTTATCTCTGCGCCAAAGTCTTGGCATCCAGCATATGGCCACCCATCTCCCTGGTACACAATATGAAGGCTGGATGACTGCTATGAAGTAAATTGTTCCTGCCATCCGACGGACAATCTGAGAAGCCCCGGCATGGGGTAGGAAGAAGTTAAATTATCTATCCATCCATTGAAGGCTGCCGGACCAAGCGGTTGTTGCAGAAGGGGTTATAAGGGTTTGAGAAGTCTCGTTCTAAAATTTATTTATTTAAAATTTTCAAATCTTTGATACCATTTTGCCTTGCAAATACATGTTCATAAAATTAGCAAGGCGTCGATATAGCGACGGAAAAGGCAAAGCGTGGATATAGCGACGGAAAGGTGTGGATATGGCGATGGCGCTTCTCTATTACATCGGATTTTACACTAGAAAGTAACAAACGTGGAAAACCTCCGTGGAAAAATCCGCGCTTTTGTACTAGTGGGTAGAGGAGAACCACGATTTGGGGGTTTATAGAGGCCATATTTGCTTTGGTAATGGCCATAGGATTTTTTTGAATTTGGATTCATGATTTGGGTATGAATGGAGGTCATTTTTTCTTCTATAATGTCCATGAATGTTTCCTGAAATCAAATATGCCTCACAGAGTGATCATTTTCGTTTTTGGCTCCCAGGGCATTTTTCCTCATACCAAGAACTTACATTGTGTTGTGATGTGCATCCATCTTTTATTCTGCAATACTTAGGAGTGGAAGAGGCCAGAATTGGATGATAAACCTAGTAATGAGAGGAACCTCATAGACAGATCAAGAGGAGTTGTCAATTCTTTTATGCACACCCTGAAGAGCACTGGAAGGGAAGGTATGGTCTGAGGGAACTGTGTAGCAGTGAAGGGAATAATTCCTTGTGTTGGGTGTGTAGGTCTTATGGAATGCCAAGATGGAAATATCTTAAGTGTAGGTGTCCTTACTTCTGTGGTTGGGCTCAGTAGCTTAGCAATTCTACCTTTCCACTGCCATAGCAGGCTGATAAACCCATATGTAGAGTGGCTTGGCTGAATTTGATGTGTTTTTGGCTATGTTTGATCCTATTGTTCTGTAGTTCCTTGTGGAAACCATGCCCAACTTGGAGGTGGAAACAATACTGAGATATTGATGAGCACACTGGCCTATGGTTGGGTGGAACATTGCAGAGACATAACTAGTTGCGGGGAAGCTTCTTCTCAAGATAAGTATTTTCTTGTGTTTAATTTCTGCAATGTATTTGTTTTATGAATTGTTATGAACATGTTGAATGCTTGAATGAATGTATTTTCTTCCGATGTATTTACATGTGTTTTGCATTTGTACATGTCTTTTATATTCAGTGCATTTTAATTATGTTCATGGGGCTAGATTTCCCGGATTGATAGACAGAGAAATAGTGTAGTCGCATCCTCTCCGTCGACTACAGGGGAGGGGACATGACATTTTTAATATGTTATAATTCTGAAGAAGACTCTCATCTCTTAACCTGATAGGGGAACCATCCAGTTTATTGTATTTTCTATTATTTGTTTTACACAGAGAATTACTTGACTGTAATATTCAATCTCATTTGTTTTGGTGCTCTTTAAGTGGTTTTGTTACAATAATTAGAGAATATTAACTCTATTTTCCTTGACCATAAGTTAACTAGACTTACCTTAATATACATTATCAGAATAGCTTATAGTAACATACTAGCAGGATTATTTTACAGAAATGAAAATAATTAAAAAGAAAAAAGTACTTAGATTCGAATCCATAGTAGAAAATAATAACTAGATCTATAGTTCTACACTCAAATTACTAGTTGGTATAATAATACACATTAATAACAATCTTCGATTCAGGTATGGATTTCCGATCAGATATACATTAATAACTAAGTCTAGTGTTTTACAGGCATGAATAAAATACATAAAAGAAGATCTAGTTTTAATAACATAATAGGAATGGGTACTGAACTGTAACAAATCTACATTCTATTTATATACATGATAGATCGTTGTCCTATATAGATGCATAAAACATTTCCACCTAAAATAATATAGTTATGATTCAAAGATAAGATAGAAACTCTAATATAACTAGTTTTAATTAGTTAAGAATAATACAAGGAACCTAGAGCCACTGTTGGGAAAACATAAATGGAATAGTTGTTCCTCCCAACCAACTACTAGAGCAGTCACTTCACTTGCTCCAGAAGCCTCGAGACTGTTCGTTGAACCACAAGATCAAAATCCACTTAATGCGCCATCTCTTGCATTATCATATTCAATCCCCGTGCAATGCTACCCTCTTGCTTGCTAATGGACATACTATTATATATTATTTTTCCTAGGACTTGGTCATTTACTAGCCTCCTACTCTTTAGCACTCAACAAAGAGTTGTGACCTTATTTTGGGGAAGATGTCTGCTGCACCTTGATTTTTCACTCAACAGATATAGTCAATTGTCTTTTCCTATTGTAAGTTAGAAAACATTCTTCAACAACTATTTCATTTCTTTCCCCTCTAGTATCTTTTATTAAAAAAAAATAATCCATTACAATTTTTTATTTTTTATTTTTTGTCAAAAATATTTAAAATAATAAAATAAAATATTGTAAAATATTTTTAATAAAAAATTATTAAATATTGGTGTATTACAGACACCTCCCCTTATAGGATAACACTAACATCGTTGTTATTAACTGTATGTATTATTCTTCCATTTCTTGATCTTGGAATAGGATCAGATATGCCTCCCACATATCACTTTCCAATTCCCAAGTGGACTCATCTGGACTAAGGTGCTTCCATTCCACCTTGAATTGTTCGATGGTATGGTTATGGAGTAAAAGTTCTCTCCTATCGATAACACACTCTAGTCCCACCTGGAAATCTACTCAAGGTTCCACCTGTATAACATTCCAATCGATCACATGAGTAGCATCATGAACATATTTATTCAAAATGGAAATGTGAAAAACATTATGTACTTTAACATTAGGTGGTAGGGCTAATTGGTAAGTAATTGGTCCTACTTTAGTCAAAATTTCAAATGGCCCACAATACATGGGTGCCAACTTTGAATACTTTCCCAATCTCAAGATCTTTTCTTTGGATTTACCTTTATAGATACATGCTCACCTACCTGGAACTCTCTAGGATTTTTTTTAAGTCAGCATAACTTTTCTGTCTATCTTGGTCAGCTTTCAAATTTTGTTGTACATGTTTCACGGCCAGTTCCATATCCTTTAACAGTTTAGGTCCTAACATCAACCTATCAACTAGACTGCTCCAAGAAATTAGAGTATTACATTTGCGTCCATACAGAATTTCAAAAGGACTCATACCAACTAATACTTGAAAATTATTATTGTAAGTAAATTCCACTAAGTGTAAGTAATCTTCCCACTTACCCGGTTTGTCCATTACATACATTCTAAGCATGTATTCTAGGACTTGATTTACCCTTTCAGATTCTACATCCATTTGCGGATGATACACAATACTAAAATTCAATTGAGTGGCTAGTCCTTTAAACAAATATTTCCAAAATTTTCCTGTAAATTTTACATCTCTATTTCATATTATTACCTTTGGTACACCATGTAACCTGAAAATATCTTTCATAAAAATATTTGTGATGTTAGAATCCTTACAAGTATATTTTACTAGAATAAAATGAGTTTCTTTACTTAAATTATCAACTATGACCATGATTGAGTCATATTGCCTAAAATGTTTAGGTAGACATGTTATAAAATCCATGCTGATTATTTCCCACTTCCATTCTGGAAAGGGTAGAGGTTGCAATAATCTTGTTGGATGTTGGTGTTTTTCCTTTACTTGTTGGCATTCTATGCAGCGAGATAAGTACTCTACTACCTCCTTCTTCATCTTAAGACAAAATAAGTATTTTCTGATCATGGTGATCATCTTCTAGTATCAAGGATGTCCTGAATAAGGTCATTTTTGTAACTCATTTGTAATAGTTAATTCAATTTATGTTCTATTTGGTATGTATAACCTGTTTTTATGCAGCAATAATCCTCTTCCATTTAAACTAAAATCTGTGTTTATTTGGTTCTTTACATTTTCAATAGTCTTTTCCTTTACATTTTGGTATTCTTTATCCAAAATTTCTGAATTTAAGATATGCTTTTCCAAATTTGATTCGTAACTGCTACTTGCAAATAGAAAATTTGCATGATGACTTAAAGTGTCTGCAACTTTGTTTTATTTTCCCTTTATATGTTTTATTTCGAATTCATATTCACTTAAGAATGACAACCACCTACCTTGTCTAGCACTTAGATTTTGTTGGTCAAATAAGTATTTTAAACTTATGTTATCTGAAATTACCATACATTTTTTTCCGATGAGGTAGTGTCACCACATATTTAATGCATGTATAATTGTAGCTAGTTCTAAGTCATGTGTAGGGTAATTCTTTTCGTGTTCCTTTAGTTTCCTAGATTCATAGGCTACGATGTAATTCTGTTGAATTAACACCCCTCCTAATCCTTCCTTACATGCGTCGGTGCATACGACAAAATCATTAAAAGGATCAACATTTTTTAAGATAGGGGTGGTAGTTAACAAATGTTTTATTTTATTAAAACTTTCCATACACTTTTCAGTCCAATCAAACTTCTTACCTTTCTTTTGCAGTGAAGTTATGGGGTAGGCTATCTTAGAAAATCCTTCAATAAATATTCGATAATAACCCATAATCCCCATGAACGATCTTATGTCTATTACTTTTTAGGATTTGACCATTTAGTGATAGCCTTAATCTCGTTGGGGTCAACAGATATTCCATCCTTGGATACTATGTATCCTAGATATTGAATTATGTCTTTAAAAAAGTCGCATTTGCTAAAGTTAGGAAACAATTGTTGTTCTCTTATAATTTGTAAAATTATCCTTAGATGCTCTTCATTTTCTTGTTTATTCTTCAAGATTTAAAGATTTAAAGATGTCTTCATCTTTGATCTTTACCTAATGTTATACAGACCTTAGATCTATCTAAGAGAATATTGTTTTCCTATGGATCTGATCAAACAAATCGTCTATCTGGGGTAAAGGATATCGATTTTTAATAGTCATATTATTTAGTTGCTGATAGTCTATGTACAATCTTAAAGTTCTGTCTTTCTTCTTTACGAATAAGACTGGTGCTCTCTAAGGGGAAACACTAGGTTGAATACACTTCTTGTCAATTAATTCTTGTAATTGTGATTTGAGTCCTGTAATATCTATTATATTCATTCGATAAGGATATTTCAATGTTGGTACCACTCCTGGTATCAGTTTGATTGTAAATTCTATGTCTCTTTTCGGAGGTAGTCTGGGGACTTCTTCTGGCAAGATGTCTTTAAAATCCTTTAAGATAGGTATACCTTATGTTTTAAGTTAGTTATCATTGTCTTTATCATCCATTACATAGACAACAAATACTTTACATCCCTTATGTACATATCTTTTCATTTCTATGGCAGAGATCTCTCTGGTCATAACCTTCCTAGGAATTCCTTTTACTTTAATTGTATTTCCAGTATCATCTATGCATGTAAAGGTTTTATCATAATAATTTGACATTATTCTGTTTTTTTCTAACCAATCCATTCCTATCAACATATCATATGAACCTAATGGTAAAATATTCAAATCGGCATGGGTATTAAAATCATTCATTAATATTTCACAACCTTTTACATAACTAGTGAATTTATGTTTAGTACCTGTGGCTAATTGTACTAGCCACAATTTTTCAAAATTTTCTAGTACTAATTTACATAATTCAAGAATCCTAGGTGATACATAGCTCAAACTTGCATCTAGATCAATTAGTATGGAAATGGGTTGACTTTTTATCATACCTTCAATATCGACCATTGAAGTTTGATGGTTTTATTGTCGATTCTCCAATGCAACGCTGATTCTGGGCATACTCCTCGCCATATATCCCACTGTAATAGCTTCCTGAATGGTGTGAACGTTATTAATGTTTTTCTTTATTATAGGAAATTATTTAGAATAATGTGGCTTTCCACATTCCCAACATTTTAAGGGTTCCCTCTGTGTAGTGTTTTTATTAAAAGTAGTGGAAGGTTATCTCTCTTTTGCTGCGGAGTTTTGGGGTTTAAAACTTTTATAGTTACTGCCTTGATACCCTTTCTAATTATTCCCGGTATTTTTGTAAAATTTATTATTCTTATTTCTTGGATCAAAGTTATCTCGTCTATAAGCTTTCTAAATTGGTACGCTTTCTCTTTTGTTTTTATTCTAGTCATAACAGAAATTCTCTTTTCTCATTGCTTCTTCCATCGTCTTCGGATTGTCATACTCAATCTGCTCCTTAAACATGATAGGAAAAAAACTGAGAAAACATTGTATTTTTTTGTTTTTCGTGTATTATATATTGTACATAACGAAGCAGACTCAATAATTTACTACAGATCTCTTTCATGGTTATAGCTCATAACCTTCTCTTGTAGAATTCCTTATCATTTTCTTCATAGTATTGTTCTAAGAAGTACTTTTGTTTAAAATTATTTTTAAAGGTTTTCGAGGTTAAATATTGTATTTTATTCCTTTCTCTTTTTATATCTTGCCACCATATATATGATTTTCTAGTTAAATTGTAAATGGCCATTTTCTTCTGCAGTTCATTGGAGTATTATAGATTTGGAAGTATTTCCCAACAACTAGGATTCTGCCTCTTATCCTTTATCAATCTCACTGTTAAACATAGGTGGTTTAATTTTTTTAAATTCCCCAGAAATCTCTTCATAGGTTTTATACTTCTTTTATTTTTATTATCAACACTACTTTCTCTAGAATCCTGTTGTTTTTCTATGTATCATTTCGTTGATTCCTCATTGGAATTTTCAGCCCCGTGGCTGGAAAAATCCAGTTGTCTTCCCTTACGTTTGTAAGGTATAGTTTTTGGCATATTATGTTTAGATTATTTATTTTTCTCTTTTTCATCATTACATATTTTAGCCAGAAAAATGTTAATTAGCTCTTCTTGAGCTTTCAGAATTCGTTCATTGTCCTCCCTAAGTCTTTTTATCTTTGATCTTAGCTCTTTAATAGTTCTTTGCAATTCAGATGGGTTGTCATTTTGACTCTCATTAAGGTTTACCTAGATTTCACCCTCCCTTATATTACCCTCTTCATTGTTTAAGGATTTATAGGGTGAGATTATTCATCTAAAGAGACTCCTGCATCTGCCATAGTTTTCCTGCAAAAAAGAAAGTATCCTTCTCTTCATGTTTCGTAAGAGAATAAAAACCCAAAATAAAATAAAATTAGTTTTCTGGTTTAACAACTTCATTGTTGGGTTGGTTCATGCCTAGTGTTGTAACCATGCTCTAATACCATTCTGTCATGCACCTCAAAATTCCGAAAAACAAAAAAAATGATATAACATATAACCAAAAACACATCTTTAAGTTCCTAGCAAGCATTAGTTACTATGGCATGACTTTATCTGTTGATGTTTTGTATAGCCGCTTACACAATTATTAAACTGCTTTATGACAGGTTTCACCAACTGTGGGAGTTTACATGGTTTTGATAGCACACTGCCAAACATACCTGAAGATGATGTTTTGTTCCTTTTTTCATGTTTATATTGATTTGCAAAGAGGATTTCTTAGCCCTAAATGTGGTATGAAACAAGGCTTGGGAGACTATGGGCATAGTCTTAATCCCATTGTTTTTTATATGTAAGAAGGTTTTAAGGGACCCAAGGCTCAACCTTGGTCCTAAAGCGCATGGTTGTCAATAAAACATTGAAAAAGGGCCCAAGGTATAGCCTTGGTCCTCATACAAAAAGGATACAATATAATAAGGTTTTAAGTACTTGGTTGAATGTTTATAAACATTAAGGGCTATGGGGTTTACCCATAGTTGAAACTTGCTCCTAAGCGCAAGGTTAAACATTACATGGATTTTGTGGTTTTGAAATACAAGTTGACTTTATATATAAAATGCTATGGTTTAAATTATAGTCTATCCAATAATTGACAGCAATGATTAATATATTTAAAAGTGTCGGGATATGTGTTATGATGGTTATTAAAGTTGGTACTATGGCTGACCTATGGATTTATGGTGCTACCCTAGATACGAGTTGACAACATAACCCAGATTTTAAAGCTGGCCTGAGAATGCATCTCGGTCGTCCACCTATATAAAATGCTTTTCAGGGTTTGAATAGGTTTTAAGGTGTTGTATCTTGTCTAAATCATTTATTGTTTCATTTGTTTGGTCTGTAAGTTAAGAGAGATGAGGCTCTTCTCTGTCAATGGTGATTTTATGGGGTTTTTTGGTGTAAATATCTGCTCAAGGTTAGTGGCATTCCATCTTGTTTTTTTTCGAGGTATATGAGTGGTCTTGTTGGCTCTAATGGTCATCGTAGCTTGTTGGTTCGCTTCCACTGAACCGAGCCACCGTCGTTAGATTCAAAAATACCATTGCCAGGTAAGAGACAAATTCTCAACTCTACAATGATGTTTTAAAGTGTAAAACGAACTCTCGATTATAAAGACTGGTATTTCATTGTTTTTATAGGAAGAGGAGGGATAAAGGGTATCCCGGAGGAGCTATCCCATGGCCCTCTCTATAACTCTACCAGGTAAAACAAGTTTGTAACTTTTTTTACTCTGTTAAAATTTCTTTATAACGTTATGAGTTTAACTATAGCCAGTTGGTGGTAGGGTTTAGAGAACTGGCAAGGATGGAAACTAGGTCACCTCTTCCCAGGCCCATGTCTTAGAATGCCAAGGTAACAAAAATATTGAAATTCTTACTCTGTTACATTTTACTAGTCAAAACCAGAATGCTCAATAACTGTTCCATGTAATTCTTTTGCAGGTAACTCTTAGATGAGTCTTGGAGCCGTGAAGAGGGTTCAGGATTTCAACTTCCTTGCAAGATAAGTTAAAAATGGTTTCTTTTTATGGTTCATCCCAAAAGGGTTTATATTTTAAAAGACATAGGAATACTAGCATGTGTTGGTTTAAAACTTGTTTTGCGCTTGATCACTTGTTTTAAGGGTTACGATAGTTCTATGGGTGCCATCGTGGATGGGCTTACTATCACCTCGTTTAATCTCTAATTTAAAATGGTTAGGGTTGTTAAACGATCGTGGATGCCATCATTGATGGTCTTACAACCACACACTAGTGGAAAATGAGAGATTACTGACCAAAAAAATGACCAAAATCCGCATATCAATGACCACTTTTGGTTTGGAGATCGCTGGTGGCTAATTTACGGTCTTTTATTACATGACCAAAATTGGTCATTTTTATTTTGGTCATTTATAGCTTGTCGGTTGGTCATTAATTTGGTCATATATTTGGTCATATATTTGAATCAATGACCAAATATATGACCACATTTGTGACCAAATTAATGACCACATGACAAGCTAGAATATGACCAAATTTGGTCACGTAATAAAAGACCATAAATTAGCCACCAAAACTTATTTTTGGTCATTGATATGCGAATTTTGGTCATTTTTCTGGTCATTTATATTTCATTGTTTGGCCGCATATCTCTCAATTATTGGTCATTTTATTTGTGAATTTTGGTCATTAATCTCATTTACTGGTCACTAATTTAGTCATTTTTAGTCGCTTTATGTATGGTCATTATATTTTAGTAGTTTTAATGTTGTCCATTATTAATCAATATAAATTTTTAATTTTATATTACGTTTAAATAAAAAAAAAAGAATCATACATTTATTCTCATCTAATACACATGTGAATTATGCAATGTCACATTATAATTAATTACAACACTTGTAAATAATATCTAATACACATGCAAATCATGCAATGTCACATTAATTAGTTAATAATTACAACATTGGTACATAATATAAAGTACAACCATATATATAAGTTTTAAACCACAAATTATATTATATGAAATGTCAAAACTATTACAATAAATGTGAGTTTTCTCAAAAAAACATATTAATTTCCATATAACTTTACAGGAAAATCATCACTTTTCAAAATATTACAATGGCTAAACCATCATACTTGCACTTGGTTGCAAAACCATACTTAGATCCCACATCAACAGCTTCAAAACCATACTTAGATCCCACGTCAGCAGCTTCAAAACCACACTTAACAGTTTGAAAGCCTCAACATCAGGGTCTTCATAGTGAATGACAAATCCTCAGTAGCAGGCTCTTCATACTCAATGGCCCACTTATAAGTTAAGCTCACTCCTACAAAATCCAATAAAAAAATATCACTTGTAAAATAGAAAAACAATGAACTGTAAATTAGAAAAACAATGAAGAAAATTATTTATCTTGTTCAATAGCTAACAACAATAACCAAGATCATGTGCAAAATAGGAAAATCTAATCTAACAAATTCAATTTAAGAATTGGTTAAAATTAAACTTCAATGGCTAAATCTGCAACTATTTAGTACCTAAGAAAAGTAAAACTCAGCTCTAAACCAGGAAATGGATTTCAATAGGAAATATAATCAACGAATCCACAAAACAATTATGCTCGACTGCACAGGTAGAAACCTATATACATAGTGCAATCTGTGAAGGAGTTCACCCCTATATGTCATGTGGTTAATGAATGACATGACAACTATGGAAACTGATGAATGATTTAAGAAAGTCTCAAATCCAACGCCTTAGTGAAAAAATGGGTGCATACCTCCTATGCCTTAGTGAGTACGTGTTGGTGCAGACCTCCTATGCCTTAGTGAAAAAATGGGTGCATAACAAGCATATAGGTATGTATGTCTGAGCGCCCAATATTTGCTATCTGATAATAAAAAATCCACAGATAGGAAAAGAGTTCAAATCTTGGGGGTCACACTGATCCTAGAGTTCCTTGAGGATGTAGGCATGGTGCTACTGTAAAATTCAAGTAGATAATTTGAACTTAATTAAATCTCCATATATCTATCTTAACCCTGAATCATCATTGCTTAGCATGGAGTTAGATGGATCTATGATTTATTTTGACACAGAATTTTCTTATAATTTGATTTTTTTCAATTTAACTTTTAATGTTAAATACGCTACATATCACCTTTAGCTCATGTTCCCTTACTATAGGAGAAGGGTGTCGGCCAAACTGTAAGGAATGCATCAATATTACTGAAAACAAATTAAATTACCTTTTCCTTTGTAATTAATTAATTTATATCAATTAATGACTGTAAGGTTTATCACATTTACTTATTTAATTAAAGTACCAAGAAAATTAATTTTGATCTAACATGAATCGATTAACAAATAGAATCCTGAATTTGGTTAATTCTTGACTACATCTTTGTCAGATATGAAATGAAAGCAGCACTATACCCTGTGTTGCACAGGTTGGGTGTTGGTGCATGTATAACTACATCAAGGGTTAAATATTTTAAACTATGAACAAAGTAGTGCAACACTGAGTATAATTAGAGTCTGGATAGAATCTATGAAACTATCACTAGACGCAAAACCTAGAGCTAATAGCAAATTAGTTTTCTTTTAGCAACTTGTCTAAACCATCTATAGCATGATCAATACGACGGTAAATGAGTTGACATGTCAGACAAATAATAAAACTTCAAGGCAATCTTGGGCTCTCCTCTGAAGTTAGGACCTTTCTTACCAAATGAATAAAATAAAGAACACACCCATAAAACTAAAAACAACTAACCACAAAAAAGGAAAATGAACAATGAAATGAGGATAATACAATACAATATGATTTGTCGACAAGATTTGCAAACTTAACTATTCATTGAAAAAACAGAGTACCTGTGACTTTCCAACATCAACAGCTTTAGCACGTCCCTTAAGTTCTTCCATTTCCCTACAATCCTCTTCAGCTTTTTTAATATGATTTACAGCTGCAAACAAAATATGTCCCACAAGAAGGACAATCACAAATATGCTGAGAGATGTTCCAATGGCTGAAAATGGTAGCTTTGGGTTATCTGAGAATCTGTAATAGCCACAAATAATAGGTCTTGAGAAAATCTTAAGACTTAGCAATTCTACCTTATCAAAAGCAACTACGACTTCGTATTTTTCCTTGTCAAAAGGAAACAACTGATAGTACATTGAAATTAAACCAAGTAGATACCTTGTGTCAAATTCAATATTCAAAGAAGGATTCAAAAGCCAACCCCATAAAAATGATTTGAAGGAACTTAAATTCAGGGACAATCTGACTTCCTCACAAACATATCATGCAAAAATTCACAAGAAATTCCATCTGATAAAACTCCTTACAAACCATTGACTATTAAAAATTCCTCCTAAACCCTAAACCAGCCTCAAGGTCCTCCTTCAAGGCTGCACGTTTGAGATCCACATAATTATAGAAATACCTTGTGAGAAGATTGTTCATTTTGTTGAACTGTTTAGATATCAATTATCATATTAGTCAAATATGTTTAGTGTTCTGAATAATGGTAAGAAGCAAAACCACAGAAAACACTACATTAAAATACTGATGCAACCAAAAAAGAAATTCGTAATACACTAAAAACGAATTATGATTTACCTGTGGCAATGATAAGAAAAGTGAGTATGATCAAGATTGTAACCCTTGATTGTTGTCAATTGCACCTTTGTACTTGTTTATTCTTGCTAACTGCAATGACACAGAGTAATGCTTAATCAAATGGAGTTTCAGTAGTGTTTTATTTGTCTGAAAATATTGTGCAATTTCCAGCCCATATGAAAACTGGGTTGGGCATTAAACACTAAAATTTTTGACATTGAAACCAGGAGGGCTGAGAACTGAGAGAACTTTCAAACCCATATGAAATTCTACAATATCCAGCAAAACATGGCAAATAGACATGGAAAATAGTTTCCAAGATGATATTTACAATGGCAATGATATTTCAGAAATCAGTGTGAGCATGTAAAAACTGAGCAGTAAAAGGCAATCAAGTAATGTGTCAATATAATTCAAATTCATTATTTCCAAATGACGAAGAAAAAAGGATTATAGTGAAATTGTGTTCCAATCATCTGTTGGTTAAGATTAAGATAAATGAGGATCCGGGAATGTCTTGAGCAAAACGTACTTGTGATAATAACCCAAACATTTGTGTGAAACACTTAAGTTGTGGTGACCACAAAGATGGCTTGCAGAACATTGGTAATGCTACAGTGATTTTTCAGACATTGAGCATTACAAAAAATTGAGTACAAATGTGAGGTTGGTGACCCCCAATAAAGAAGTGTTTCTTTCCAATAGGTTGAAGTCCAGTAACAACCATTCAAGGAAAAAAATCAAGGATTGATGAATGTTGAATGCATGAGACTTCGAAGGAAGAGAATCAGTTCTAATTATGAGATGCAGAAGAATTTGTCAATGAGCTCCAGTAGAATTATGGTTTGAAAATCAGCATCAGTGACAAAGATGAAGACATCACCAATGGAAGATTATGATGCCCAACACTTAAGCAAGAACACTCAATCATATCTAGCTTGTGGTCTATTTTCTTTCTCTGACTTAAACATGTGAACCTTGAAAGTCTCATTATTATTATGTGATAAACTTTATGAAGTGGGTGGCGAGTTTATGAAGGGGTTATGAAGTCGTCATTAGATAGTCCTAGTTAATAAGTAACTTGGATCATTAGATGAATGGTCATGATCCCCAACCATCTGCTACTTTGTGTATAAAGCAGCCCTCATATTGAATTGAGCTATCATTACAAGTTGAGGAATTCTCATTATATACTGTGTGCCATACTTCCATCTCTGTTATCCATGTGTGCAGATTTACAGACACAGACTGCAACACACGAGTTGGACTAAGAGCCTCAAGATGATTCCTTCATTCACTGTATGATATTTATGATTTTTTTCTCTTATTTATAAAAGTTGTGTGCACACTATTTCTAGATTAAATTTTTTAACAATCGTTCCAAACTTATATCTTTGAGTGGATCCACTCCCAAAACTGTTCAATTTTATCTCTACACAATATATTTTGGATTATTTACAAACAGAACTACTATACCTTTTTGAAGGTGGAAAAATCTTCTAGCTTAACAAATGGTAAGTTCCGAAGGCATCGCGAAGGTGAACCTGATGCCCACTTGTTGAGGCCTGGAAATTCGCAGGCAGCAACAGTAAGGGATTCTCCCCAGTCAACGTTCCCAACTAGCCCGTTGACTGCTTGGTATAGGGAATCCGTCCAGTTTGCGGTCCGGCTACCGTAGGTCAAGTAACAAAAACAAAGGTTTTACCGATTGCGGCCCGGTCCACAGTGTATTTTTGTATTTTTTTTATTTAAAATATGAAATGAAAGTGCCCATCTAACAATGCAAGATGATAAAGATGCAGGGAGCAGTCACAATGTGATGCGCAGGTTCTTACCTCTCGTCTTAAAGCTCATAGGCATCTAAATCACATAAACAGCAAGAAATTAAAACTAACTACCTAACCTATCGCTAGCGAGCAAGATTATCATTCGTTAGTGAGTAATGTATTTCGTACATGCATTATGAAAAGTTACAGATAGTTGATACTTCTTTCAATACACATGAACAGTTTAAAGATATTTCAACAACCAGATAGCCAATTGTCTATGAACGACCTCCATTACTCACAGTGGAAAACCATCACAGAATGAACTAAAGAACATTCAAACAGGAACATAGGTTCAAGAAATTAGAACGCTCTCACAGTTAATGAAACATAGCTGAAAAAAAAATAGTTCCCCTTCAACATTGCTCATTTAATCACATTGATACATTCCACATCGTACTTTCTCCAACCGGCAAAATTGCAGTTTCTGATTGTAAAACGAAATAGTTCCTCTTACAAGCAAATGGTTTACAAATTTTTCCAGGGAAAAATCCCCTTCTAAATCCTATCTTTACAATATTTAAACTACACAGCAGGTCGTTTGGGCTGCCCCCAAACATGTGACTTTCCAGTCCCTCGAACGTTTCAGATTCTTCTTCATGCCACTTTGTCTTCCCATTTTTATTTTCTGTGAACGTTCATCTTCTAATTAGTAACTGATAGATCTTTCTAGTCTATGCCTTTGCTGCCATTCGTTTTGTCCTTTTCTTCAGTCCTGAGAGCCATGGTTTGACTTTTTCCAAAACTGCCTAGATGTGCCTTCGTGCTGCGTTTTCCTGAAAAATCCTTCAAGTCCACCTGCGAATAAACCAGAATGCATCATTCATTGGATTTGCATTACAAAACAAAGCAGCAAATTATACTACTGAAATGGCTAATCCACAAGAGAAGACTAGGTGCACCATTGTCATTTTACAAGTGCCGACCATACTACCTCGTCCTCCTACATTCTTGTGATAACAATACCAACGGCGGAAATCGGGAGGAAACCGACATCGGAAGCCAAATGGCTTTCCCAGCCGCAACGGCGGAAGAGTAAAGGCTACAGGAATGCGATGGAAAGGCGGGAAAACTCAATCAAAAATCAGAAAGATAATGACATCGGACGCAAAAAGGCTTTCCTAGCCGCAACGACGGAAAAGACAAGGGCTAAAGTGACGCGAAATACGGGCGGGAGAAGTTTTAATCGACAGTCGGATGGATTTACACTTCGGAAGCTAAAGGAATTTCACAGCCGCAACGGCGGAAGAGAAACGGCTTCGGGTACACGGCTAAAACAGGTCAACACGCATCGACAGTCGGAACGATTTGGACTTCAGGTGCTAAACTGCTTTGGGTTCCGCAACGGCGGAAGTGAAAAGGTTTCGGCTTCCGATCAAACAAGAAATACTCCCGATCAATAGAAAAAACACAAAGTGTTTAGACAGCTTTAAAACTCAGTGGCGGTAAACCTGTTTTGCTTCCACAACAGTGGCTTTCCAAAAAATAATCAAGTCCGATTCATCCTCAGCTAGCAAACCAAAACACATCTGTGACTTACCACGAAATTCAAACGCAAGCACTTTTGAACAGGCTGGAAATAGATCTTCGAAATTATTCAAAAACAAAGCATGCCCAAAAGGTTCAAGGATCCAATGATTAAAACAACTCTAAATTATCAGGAGGGGACCAAAATTTAAGAAATTTGGGGAGAACAGTTGCGGCCGCAACAATTGGCGATTACCTGGTGAACCTAGATCTCTGGGCGATTATTATTTGAGTGGCAGACTGTTTACAACCAATGCTCCTATTGAATTCTTCCAGCTATCTGGATTTCTCAAATAACGAAAGTGTGTACCTTTAATCATTGATGATAGTCCAATTTGGGGAGAGTGGAAACCAAGATTCTCAAGTCCAGATAACTCTATCGAGGCCAGAGGATGAGTTTCATTATTACTTTTGTCTTCAGGTAGCTGACATCTTGGACACCACAGGATTGAAGCATATGGTGAACAGAAATATTCGTTTGTTCCTCATTCCCATGCCATTTTAGCACTTTTTTGTGCCTTTGGACTTTTGTCTCTTTTCATATGAGTCCTCCTGCATGCCTTTCTTTCTGAATTTTAATTCAGGATCCTCTATCCCATAGTTTCCTTTTGTGTGAGTGGTGTATTTCATGTTTCAGCTCACGGACGGAGAGGAACTTTCGGCAATTTAGTACTTATGGTTCAGTATTTGCTTTACTGTATGATTCTTTCAGAGGAGTTTTTGACTCTTATTTTCCTTTTGACATTCATTTCTTGGCATGGGATCATTTATATTTAACATACTGTACACCTTGCTCCTTTCCATGGGTCCTCTATTGTCGTCCCTTAGAACATTTTAAGTGTGAAGTGGATGGAGCCTCAACATAGTATTCAGGACTCTTTGAATCCGGTTTATTTCACAGGGGTTAAGCAGGACTTCAATGCACACCAAGCTATTTGAGAAAACTGCTAAACTGGAAGAAGTTCTTTTAGATAAACAACAACACACAGTCTGATACCCAAAAACGTTTATCAATCCCAAAGTTTTTTGGATGTTCCCCATGCAACCATAGGTTCATTCCCCTTATTGAAATCAATAAAACTTAAACTAAAAAAAACTAAAAAACATGACTCAAAAGACAGCCAAACAACTTATTTATATACAAGACAGAAGAACTCAAAGAAAATCAGGAAAAATAAGGCTTGAGAACCAAACCATTTACTCGTAAGTTCTCTTCCCACCCCTGTAGATCCTGCAACTTATAAGTAGAAGGGCCAAGTTTTGCTGCAACCTGAAAAGGGCCTACCCACAACTGTTGGAATTTAGTATGCTTTCCTTTCTCATCATGGGGATGATCTCATTTGAGGACTAAATCTCCCACTTCAAAGTCTTTTGTTCCAGCCTTATGTTTGTCGAACCATCTCTTTATTACCTCCTGCTGTTGCTTAAAGCGTTCTCTGGCTTTAGATCTAGCCTCTTATGCTTTCAGAAGATTGCATATCCTCATCTGTAAAACTTCATTCTCTGACCCACTAGACTCTTGAGCTATAATGGAAGACGGTAGCATGATGTTGGGGGGAAGAATGGCTTATTTACCATACACAAGGGTATATGGTGACACTCCTATCGCAGACTTGGGGGTGACTCTATCGGCCCAAAGGGAATTTGGTAGTGCTGAGTACTAGCTCCTCTGGTTTTCTATCACAGTCTTCTTTAGAATTTTAATCAGATTTTTATTGGTGGATTCAGCCAGGCCATTTCCTTGTGGATAGTAATTAGCAGAATAATGCAATTTTATCCCTTTATCATGAGCAAAAGCAGTTAATTTAATTGATGAAAAATATGTAGCATTATCAAAAACTAACGAAAATGGAACTCCAAACCTGGTCATGATGTGGTCTTGCAGGAAGCTGATGACTTCGTCTTGATTTATCTTGCGCAGCGGAACCGCTTCAACCCAGCGAGTGAAATAATCGGTCGCGGTCAGAATGTACTTGTGTTGAAGGGAGGAATTTGGTTTTATTTCTCCAATAATATCCAACCCCCATTGCTCGAATGGTTCCGTGATCATCACAAGTTTTAGGGGTGCTGCTGCTTTAGGTTGTCTCTCACTACACCTTTGGCAAACATCACACTTCCTGACATGTGCGTGTGCATCTTTAAAGAGCGTGGGCCAGTAGTAACCGGCTCTGAGAATTTTGTGGGATGTAGTATCTCCTGAATAATGTCCCCCAGTAGGCCTGTCATGCAGATCTGTCATTAATTTTTTAGCATCTTCCTTTTCTAAGCATCTCAGAAGAACTCCGTCATAATTTTTTCTGAATAATACTCCTTCAACAATTTGATAGGAAGTTGATTTAAGACGCAATGCTCTTCTTTGCTTAGAATTCCAATGTTCTGGCAGTATCCCGGCCTGTAGGTAATGCACGAGGTCTCTATACCAAGACTCAGGAGCTGTAAACAAAGGACATACATCCATTAAATGTAATTCGGCCTCATTCTCCCAGGTTTTCTTTTCATTATTCCCACTTTCAGTCATCAGTTTGCACAATCCTTGTCCTTTAACTATAGAGGCTGGCTTGAATTCAAGGTCATACTCTTGAAGAGCTGTTACCCAGTTGCCCCTTCTTTCTCCTAACTCCTTCTGTATAAGAAGGGACCTTACAGCTGGGTAGGGGACGATCACCTTGGTTCGATTTTTTAACATATAAGGCCTGAATGGCTTCACCGCTTTGAATACCGTGTAAGCTTGTTTATCAATGGCTGGGTATCTCAATTCATCCCCTTGTACACCAGTGCTCATGAAAGATATGGGGAATTCATCCCCCCCATCTTCTTTTTGCGTAAGCACAGCTGCTAGCGAATCATCGGATGCAAAGGTATACAAAATAAAGTCTTTATCGAAGTCTGGGATTTTCAGGGAGGGTGCGTGTGCAACAGCAGTTTTAATTTTGCTGAATGCGTTCTTCTCAATTTCATCCCACTTGAATTGTGCATTTTGCTTGACCATATGCTATAGCAGCTTGACAATATGAGCGAAATCAGGCACAAATCTTCGCACGAAGTTTATAGTTCCCATAAATGATTGCATCCCCTTTTTATTATGGGGCATGGGGATTTGTTCAATAGCCTTAATTCTTTCTGGATCTATCAAGATTCCTTTCTTTGAAACTATGTGACCCAGCAGCTTGCCCTCAGTGACAGCAAACACACACTTCTTGGGATTCAGCGAGATGCCATACTTCCGACAGCGTTCAAAAATCTACCTTAAGTGAAATGCATGCTCTTCTCTTTTCTTCGAGAATATCGTAATATCGTCAAGGTACACTATAGCACTTTGACCAATCAATCCACAGAAATCTATGTCCATAGCTCTCTGAAAGGTTGCTCCAACATTTATAAGCCCAAAGGGAATCCTTCTGTAGGAAAAGGTTCCCCATTTGGTCCTGAACGTTATCTTCAATCTGTCTTCTTTGGCTACTAATACTTGATTGTAGCCAGAGAAACCGTCTAATAGTGAAAACAGTTCAGAACCTGAGACCATTTGTAGCAATTGCTCCATGGGTGGCACCGGGTAGTTATCTTTATCTGGAGCGCGATTTAAATTTCTGAAATCCACGCATAGTCTAATTTCTCCATATTTTTTTCTAACTGGTACCAGATTTGATAGCCACTCAGAGTGCCTGACCTTAAAAATGATTCTAGCATCCAATAATTTCTTCACTTCATTCTGAATTAGCGGTTCCAATTTTGGATGCATTTTTCTTAAAGGTTGATGATACGGCTTGATGCCTGCTTTGATGGGGACAACATGCTTGATGATGCTGGTGACGTATGTTTTTAAATCTTTGTATGTCCAAGCAAATACATCCTTGTATTGTTTAAACATACTGACGAACTTATCTCTTTCTGATGGTGAACAACATTTTGCCGAGATTCACAAATTTAGGATTTGTCTCAGTCCCTAAGTTTATCAGCTCGAATTGTAGAGATGAGCTGTTGGTCTTCACGTTGGCTGGTCTTCTGAACTTTTCATTTAAATCAAACATTTTTCTAACGTTATGACTCCTTTAGGAATGAAATTTTCATACTTCAACTCAGCCTGATGTTCTTCATCATCTATAATAGCTCCTTTAAATACCTCGTCATTTGTCAGGCATTCTATAATCTGCTGGTCATCGTCAAACACCTGTAAATTGGTGATCATATCAGGTACTGAGGGCCTAAAAAGTAATTCAACAGAGCATTTATTATTAGTAGGTACCAGCCTAGCGGCTAATGTGGCTAACAGGTCAGCTGCTGCATTTTTAAGTCTTGGAATTGAAATAATATTGAATGCATCAAAATATTTAAGTAAATCCCATACCTCATTTTGATAGGCCTTTAGGTGAGGGGAAACACAATGTATTTGATTTTGGATTTGTTTCACAATAATTTCAGAGTCTCCAAAAACTTTTAGATTACTTACCTTTAATTCAATCGCTTTCCTTAAGCCCCGCACCAGTGCTTCATATTCAGCTGTATTATTTGTACATTCAAAATCTAATCTACATGAAAGAAAATGTTTATTCTTCTGTGGGTCAATCAGGACACGGCCGGCCCCTGACCCTTCTAGCGTCTTAGAGCCATCAAAAAACAAAGTCCAAAAATCACTAACTACTGAATGTGGATCTACTCCTACTGCTAAGTTTACTATGTTACAGTCAATCTCATCAGCCTGGGAGAATCGAAGGAGATCAGGCTGGGTGTCTGATGTGTCACTGGCCTCCTCTTCTTGGTAATTTCCAGGTTCCAACTCAATAAAATAGTTTCCCAAGAAAGAATCCACAGGTTCATTCTTCTCCTCCAATCGAGTGACATTGTATTTCATGTGAGGTTCTCTTAAAATCTTAATCTGGTTCGGACTTCCTTTGTATGGTAGCCATAGATGCGACCAATCTGAGGCAAAATATCCATTTAGTTTGGCCGACCAATCTCTGCTCAGGACAAGACCGTACGCGTCTGGTATGTCAGCTACCACGATATTAATGACCTGCCATACTTTTATCATTTGATGCTAGACGGACTAGGACATCTTCCATCTCCCCAATTACTTTTACATCCATCCTGTCCAACTGAACAACTCTCCATGTGGATGGCTTGGGCTGCCCGTTGATCTTTTTATAGACTGATATCAGCATGACATTAACAGTTGCTCCTGAGTCCACCAAACAATTATGTACATTGTATTTAAAGATTTCAAAAGTAAGGAGGAAAGGTGGATGCTTGTTCTTGGACTTAACTCCACTGCTGGTTTCTCCAATTTCTTCTTCTTCTTCTGGTTGATTTTTAGTGGGCATCCTCTCATCTGATGCTTCAAGGGCTTTCAACAATCTTTCTTTCTGCTACGGCACTTTACACATCTCGAATAGTGAAACATTCGCTTTTACCTTCTTTAAGTCCTCCACGACATCATAATCCATCTGATGTTCAATGGGGTGAGGTTTATCAGCATTCATCTTATCTTCATTGGGCTTGGCCAACGTATCATTCTGCCTAGGATCTTGGCTGGTAATAGTGAATTTTGGAATTTTGTCAGCTAAGGATTTATTTTGAAATTTCTTCTTAACATTTCTCTGCAGCCTCTTAATCTTTGGGAGTATAAGACTGTCTTCTTTAACTGTCCCTTGGCTCCTTGTTGTTACGTTGGTTTCCATGACTTCCTTGTACCCCTGAGTCTTTTCCTCTTCAGCATCAAATAAGGAAACAGAATTCCACAAAGCCATAGTTTCCTCTTCTGGTTCCTTAGCTGAAATAGTATTATCTTTTCTTTCTTCATCTTCTGTTAATCTAGAATCCAACAGCTGATTCATGACCAATGTCATCGAGTTTATCCATTGACGAAAATTCTTTTCAGAATGTGGTTGTTGGTGGAAAGTGAAAAAATTGTCCATGCCTACTTTGGTTAAATTCATAGATGCAGTATTGTGAGGAGGAGGTTGAGACTGATTGTTATCCTCTCTTTTCTTATAATAGGGCTTATAGAACTTTTGTGTTTCCTTCTCTTTCTCCAAGTCTATGATTTTGTTGGAAAGCTTCTGCATCATTTTGGCCATATTTTCAAGATCTGGCGATTTCTCTTCTTTGGGCTTAGTAAACAATAAGGCTTTCCTTCCCGCCCCTTTCTCTCCTGATTGTTCGGGATAATCTTCAATACTCTCTCTTTCAGCTTCCACTACTTCTGCTTCTTCATAGGTTTCTGCCAAGGTAGGATTGGCCCTACCTTTGGAAAACATGGCCAAATCAGGGCCTAAAGCTGATGTATAATATTCAATCAGGACCTTGTCCGAAGGCTTGTCAGCGTCAGAAAAATTCTTGGGTGATTCCATGAAGATGGGTAACACTTTTTGGCCAAATTTGGCGATGAAAACCTGATTTTTTACTCATGTGCTAGATAGAAGCCCTCAAAACGCATATATGCCATGTGAATTTTGACTTGCAGTAAAATAACAAATTGTAGAATATTATGTTGGCTTCATAGTGATATTTTTTTAAAAATATTCTGATGTCATTTAATGTGTGAATTTTTGCATTTAATGAACTATGTGACCTTAAAAATTTGAAGAAGCTAATAAGTGGCTCATGTCCACGTAGAGTAATTCAATCTTGCATTAATAATTTTAAAAATATATATATATGAGCATGATCTACATAAAATGCAGTGTGATGTGCATATTTTTTTGTTAATTTTTCTCGCATTATACAATTATTTATTATTTTTCGAAAGTGACCACATTCGATTTCAGCATCATTTTAAACACATATTTGTCCACGTAAAGAAATTTTTTCTATTTTTTCAAAAATTGAAAAACCAAAGATACCCTTTTGAAGAGGACACGTCGGTATGTGATGTGTGCATTTTTAATAATTTTTTGGCTGTGTATTTTTACTTCTGCGGATTTTTCTTTGAGCTGCTTCGAAGTTGCAGTGTGGTTTTCTAAGTATAAGTTTTAGAAGTAATTAAAAAATAAATATCATATGAATGCCAA
>LPNX010047145.1:164311-183830 GCA_001517045.1 Pseudotsuga menziesii
TTGGGTTTTCAAACTACTGAAATTGGTGACCACAAATTGACCATTGGATGTAGTAGGCATAGTTGAGCTATCGTTCATTGGCAAAAACCGAACAAATTGGCCTGTAAGTAATACAACAGGTTTTCTCACTATCATCAAGTTTTTTGACATAGCTTTTAAAATTATTCCTTCCAACCATCTCACCTTGACTCAGACTTCTAAGCCCTTCAATCGGTTGCCAAAATTGCAACAAATAATTTCTTACTTTGGGTGTTATGTTAACTCTTTATGACTGATTACCTCTCCATGAATGAACTGCAATGCTCTCGAAAGTGTCTGATTTTGACCAGAATGTCCATCATGAATTTGAGCTATAATTTCCATCCATCATCATGCTAATTGCAATACAAACATTCATAAACAGGCTACTCCAGAGTTATCTCACCATCAGGAATATATTCAGCAGATGGACCAGCAAATCTCTCCACCCAATGTTTAAGATTCTTAGTTTCTTTGTAGCATAGACCTTTCTCTGCAGCCATAGAAACAACAGTCTTGGCACTCCACTCATCATTTGACCCTGTTGCTGTGAAAAATCCAACCGTGCCATAGGCTTTGAAACCCCAAATTCTGCTTGGCTGCTTGCAATTGAGTTGGCATGGAAGATTTAGGAAAATGTAAGTCTTCAATCACACAATCACCAATATCCCATGAAGATCTCATGCTAGGGCATCATCATAATATGCAGAATAATCTAAACATCAAACACCTAGGCCATCCATGTTTTTCAAGACTCTAAGCTTTAAAATCTAGAATCTCAATATCAAATGAATCTAATAAATATTCAAATGTTTATTTGTATAGACAATCTATCAATTCTGTAAACTTCCCCCTTCATTTTTTATTGAGTAGGAAAAGCTCAAGGCTCAAAGTAAAATCATGCTTACTAGGCACCCGCATTCTCACAGTGGATACAAGACCCATACTTATGCTCTCAAAATAGCTTGGGAGGTTCATACTTATGTTGTTTTTGCAATATACTCATCTAGAAATAGCAAGACAGCATGTTGGTCCAATGAAATCTATAAAAGATGGCAGCCAGATTTCTAGCTTAAAGAAGGGTGAAAAATGAAAGACTTTTCTTATATGGTTGATGAGATTGGAAAGGGATGAGCACTTGAGGCTGGGATACCTACAAAACACATTACAATTCCATCCCAATCCTTTGGTGTTTGATGTAAAATATTTAAATATGTTACAACTTGAACTAGCATGTGTGATTAAAGCCCCAAAGAACAAGTTTACCCCAACTATAACTTAGAGGTGTTACCCACTGTCACCTCAATAACCACCTCTTTGTACTTCTGGTTGTCTCTTCTCCAAGACAGGTGGGGGGGGGGGGGGGGGGGGGCTCTTCCCTAGGATACTAGACTATGAAAATGAAGCACAAGGATTGTAAGAGTTAGTATTAGCAAAAATTGAGGTATTCTTTGTAGTATAGGTGATGGGAGGGTTATGAACATTGAAGACTAGTGCCAATCCCCAAGGCATATGGAGTCTCAAGATAATTCCCCCTTGGGCCTTGTTTGAAAGTGTTTGACTGGAACCTATTCATAAAACACATATTCATAATGCTGAGAAAGTTGAAACATCATTCATACACCATACTAGATTATAGGAACTGGTAGCTTATCCAAATAAATGCACTGAAAACTCAAAGACACCATTTACATTGTAAAAACTATAAATATAACCTAAATAGGCACAGAGGTGAAAGGGTGTACTCTTCTTTCTTCTCTATTGCATTTGGCATGCGAGGCCTTCCCGGAACTCGACACACTAAAACAGATGTATTTTTTGGCAGCTGCATTCCTTCATCAAGATATTCTGAAATTAAAAAAAATACATAAGCTATATCAAAACCTACACTAACCATTGGAATGGAGATGTCTTCAAGCTGCTTCGAAGGTTTAGGCCTAAACAAAATACAACTAGGGAAAATATATGGGATATCTGCCACCCAAACACCCACTATGGCAACAACAGTTCATCAACATACACCATATATCAAACACCTAAAACACCCACTATCGCAAACTACGATGGGGTAGCCAAAATATTAGTCATATATTTGTAGAAAAAAATGGAGTTTTTATCATTGAACATAAAATAGTAAAACATGGCTCAAATTATAGATCTTGAAAGTCCAAAGAGTTCTTACCCACAAACGCAGAACAATAGAGAAGGCACTCCATGGGCAGGCATCCGAAACCTTCAAACCACATGCTCTCCTAGCAAATCATGGGCTCTTGTAGCTAAAGAAAGAATATTTACCAGTTAATTGCAAATGTTGAACACCACATAAACTAGGTTTCAAATCACAAGCTCTCACAGCAAATCACAAGCTTTGGCGGCTGAAGAAAAGACCTACCAGATACCGAAAAAGGAGGAAATTAGGTACATCTGATTGGAAATTAAGAACTCAAGACAAAACCTTAACAATGAAAAACGGATGGAGGGGCTATCCATACTCTTTTTTACAAGTGTTTGTTCGCTATACTACTTGAATAATCCTTTTTCCAAGTTATCATAATCTTTATCTTGCATTTGAGCAATTTCTGAAGCAATTTCAGAGTTCTAGGGTTATACACAAATTTTAATTAAAAAAAAGGGTGATCAAATTCAACCGAAAAAAAACATTACAAACTCATACCAAAGAGAAATTGTTCCAATTACAAAAATAACAAGCAAAAGAACATTTCAAGACTAAATTGGCCTATTGAAATGTACCTTGAGATCTATTCATACAGTCGAGAAACAAGACCGAGAAGATCAAGCTTCATTTAAAGCAGATTCACCCCTCATTGTTAATCCATCTATGCTATGATTAATTCCAAGATTATTTGGCACTCTAACAGCAACTAGTACCCAAAATGATATCATCATCTAATTCCTAAGTCATAACCCCAAGGGATCCATTAGATCCCTACCTTCTTACAACTCAAAGTCGTCTTCCAGCTTCAATGTTTGGGAAACAACCTCCTATTCATAATCGTCGACCACAAAATAGGGATTGTGCTCAATCGGACGAAACCTGTAACCAGTGAACACATAGAACACAAGGGTTACCAATTCTCCAGCCATGAAACTAGTCCAGGAATACCGGTAAGCAATTATGGTGATCAGAGCATAAACTACAACGCGAGTGAAGTAAATATAGTTGACCACCACAATGTAATACTGTCTGAATAGAGTAAACTTCATCAGATTCACAACTGCCTTGCCGTCAGTATGTGCAGCCTGGTGCAAATTATTTATAGACGAGATAATGGGGAACAAGACAGGACAACAACAGATCATGTAAACTAGGAGAAACACCTGGTTCTAGGCAAGCCAATCCTTGGCATACGGCCCAGTCTCATCGATCACCACAGTAGCAATATTGTCTAAGACTTGCAAGGGAATGAAAAAAAATGAGAACTTTCTTCTCCTTGCCTTGCAGGTAGGGTTTAAAGAAGGACCAGCTGGTGCCAATCAAGACAATTAGGGTAAAAAGCATAATTCCCTTCAGAAAACTAAAAATATAAAACAGATCATCCCATCCATGGGTTTTTTCGGTTCTCTTAATGAAATACTTGTCCTCTTCCTCGCAGAGTAGATTTAGAGCTTTCAAATAGACAAGGGTGGCCATGAATACATGGGTCTGGTAGGCCGTAAGACTACTTTTCATAACCACGTAGATCCAAACCCCAACCAGCGCAACAGATATCAAAGACAGTGAAAAAAAGATTCAACAGAAGGGTTTCACCAGCCGAAAGATAATGCCTAGTGCCATCACTGCCCCCCTCAAGATTATAAATAACTATAGTTACATCCATTGAAACCACGATGTCACAGATACAATTGGAAAAGACCAGAGTAAACTGGTTTGCTTCGAGCTCTTTGAAAGTTTTGTTGAAGGGAAATGAATTCTCCAAATCCTTAAATGTAAGGAGGGGTGTGATGAGATTACTCTCGAGTACACAGCGGATTTCTCCATGTTCCAAATCTTGCAAGACGTGAAGCCAGACATCTTTGGTGCTCAGGAAGAACCCCATGGACTCCAGGTCGATATCATTCTCCTTGATGGCCTTGTACGAGGAATCCTTCACATAGATTTCCAGGAGGCCTTTGTGTGTGAACCCGAATTCCTCAAAGGGAATGATGAAATGGTAGTCGGATCGAATCTCTGAATGTCGGATTTCAGCTGAACAAAAGGGAAAGAACCCCTCAAAAATACCATGATTTCCATTGCAGAAACCCTTGAATTGGACTCCATCCTGAAGATTTGAGATGAATATTTCATTGCATTGCAGTAGCGTCCTGGTAATCACCAAAATGTCGTGCGGAGGAAAGAACATAGGGCAAAATGGCCATAGAATGAAACACACCTTGTGCCATTGAAGCCTTGAACAGGGTCACCTTGGGCTTGAGCTTGAGTGAAATGTAAGATTGTTCTACATTGGCACCCACCACTTCACGTTGGCGCCAAAACCCAAATTGTGAAACTACACTAACATGATAGAATGAAATTTGCATTTGTTTAACTTGAATTATGTCATATTTGTATTTGTTTAATTTATTTTTTTTATATATATTAATAGTATATAATAAAAAATTACTTATCATATTTATATTTGTTTAACTTAATTTTTTTATATGTATTAATAGTATATAATAAAAAATTACTTATCATATTTATATTTGTTTAACTTAATTTTTTTATATGTATTAATAGTATATAATAAAAAATTACTTTGTATATTTTTTTTAAATTTTATATGTATTATTAGTATATAATAAAAAATACTTAGTAACAATTTTTTTAATTTATAATGTAAATAGTTTAATAATTAACATTATTTATAAATAAAATATTTAAAAACAAATGTATATAGGTATATTTGTATAGTTATTTTCAAATATATAACTAATAGCTCACCGCTAGGACATTGTCATAGTTAATTTGGTGTTAACAGTGGAGTTGTAACACATGAGGCTCTGCAATTTACTAAGTTTTAGGGTGTCTATGAATCCATTTGTAGTCTTAGAATTTAGTAAAATATACAACATTGCCAAAATTGTAATTTTTCATTGCTGAACTGATCCACAACTAAAAATGACCAAATAAATGACCAATTGTTATGTGGTCATTCTTTTCTAGATACCCTGTGACCAAAATTGGTCATTTATCTTGGTATTTTTTAGTTTAGTTTTATCATGTGGCCAAAATTGGTCATTTATCTTGGTCTTTTTAGTTAGCCCACTTAAATTTATCAATTTTGGTCATTTATCCCTTGAAAAAAATTGTGGTGACCAATTTTTTTGGTCTCCTGGTCACTAATCTCTCATTTTGCACTAGTGACACATTGGATTTGCGAAATTCATTGTTTAGCATTTAATATTATTTAGTGTTTATAAATCTTGATGCGACCCATATGGTCTTTGCATTTTTAGTGAGATTTTATGGAATCACCTATCATGACTTATTTCCTGATTATAATTATTACTTGTATGTTTCTTTGTTGAAGCAATGGTTTCCATTCTTCGATGGTATTAATTCCATGCATTGGTTTTGGAAAGATTCGATGTTTAAGAGAATATTTGGGCTTTTTAATTAGAAAACTGTCGCATTGATTATAATGTTTTCCTCGGGTTAAATACTTGTATGTTTAGACTGGCCAATCACGATCTTGGAATCAAATATTAGAAGATTTAGTGATAATTGTAAATTTTATTGTAGTTTTTTAAGGGTATTTGTATCTTGTAGATTCAATTTTTTTCTAAAATGTAGGGAAAATAACTCCATGATGTAGCTGGCAGAGGAACTAGATGCTTAAACAATCCTAGCTCTAGAAAATATACCTTCGATTTAGTCGAGGACGGTTAGTTAATTAGTGATCTATTCACTATGTGAATGGCTAAATATTTTATGATTAGTATAAACTATGTAGATAGTGGGCTGCATAAATATATATATATTATAATTCCATACAGATTGCCTATTGATAAATCCTTCGACCTTGATCGATCCCGATCTGAACATTCTTGATCTGTAATGGGATTTATGAAATGGAATTTATTTTTAATATGTTATCATTCTAAAGAAGACTCTCGACTCTTAACGCGATAGGGGAACCATCTAGTTTATAATATTTTCAACTATTTGTTTTACACAGAAAATTACTTGATTGTAATATTCAATCTCATTTGTTTTGGTTCTCTTTACGTGATTTGGTTATAATAATTAGATAATGTTGAATGTATCTACCTTGATCGTAAGTTAACTAGACTTATCTTAATATACATTATGAGAATAGTTTATAGTCACATACTAGCAGGATTATTTTACAAAAATGAAACTAATTAAAAAAAAGTGAGTACTTATATTTGAATCCATAGTAGAATAGAATAACTAGATCTATAGTTTTGCACTCAACATACTAGTTGTTATAATAATACACATTACTAACAATCTTGTATTCGAGTATGGATACATGATCGGAGATACATTAACAACTAAATCTGGTGTTTTACAGGCATGAATAAAATACAGAAAAGAAGTTCTAGTTTTAATAACATAATAGGAATGGATACTGAACTATAACAAATCTACATTCTATTTAGATACATGATATATCATTGTCCTATACATATGCATAAAACATTTTAGCCTAAAAGAATATAGCTTCAATTCAAAGATAAGATAGACAGTCTACTATAACTAATTTTAATTAGTTAAGAATAAGACAATGAACATGGAACCACTATCACAAAAATAGAAATGGAATAGTTTTTCCTCTAAACCAACTCCTATAGAAGCCAATTCACTTGCTCCAGAATCCCTAAGCCTATTCATTGAACCACAAGATAAAAATCCACTTAATGCTCCATCTCTTGCATTATCATATTCAATCCCCATCCAACGGTATCCTCATGCTTGCTAATGGACATACTAATATATAGTATTTTCCTAGGACTTGGCCATATATGAGCCTCCTTCTCTTTAGCACTCAACAAATATTTGTGACCTGATTTTGGGGAAGATTCCCCCTACACCTTGAGTTCTCACTCACCAGCTACAAGCACTTGTCTCTTCCTCTTGTTTGTGGATTAGCACACACTCTTCAACAACTATTTCATTTTTGTCTCCTCCGATATCTTTTATTAAGAAAATAATAATCCATTACATTTGTTTTATTTTTTATTTTTTCTCAAAAATATTTAAAAAAACAAAATAAAATATTCTAAAAGAATTTTACTAACAATTTATTAAATCTTGGTGTATTACATTAGTTGCCACAAAGACCTAGAAAAATCCTAGATGCTTAATAGTGATTTTGTTTGAAACATTTTACAAACAACAAAAGCATACATGCTAATGTGCTCATAAATTGCTATGTTGAATGGAACCATTAATTCCTCTCAAACTTATTGATAAGCAACACTAGGTAGCAAGTTGTAAAGGAATCAAGAAGAAAAAAAATAAAATTGAACATAGAGTTATTTAAGTACTTTCTCCACACTTCGTATCAATGGTAGTACTCATAGATCCATCCGTCAAATCAATCAACATATTGATATTATCAATGTAAGCATCTACAGCACGAGGGAACATGGTTCCCCCACCCAAAAACCAGAACTTGTCATCTTCACCTTGGATCCAGTTCTACACAACCTTCTCTATTATGAGTTCCCTTTGAAAAGCATTGGAAAACCAAGTGTAATCCTTTATGTTGGACCAAGTGAGGGGATTATTGTATCTGTGAGGAGCGGGAATAAGGAATTTTACGATCTCGTTCTCCTCTGAGAAATGGATTTCTATGTATATCAACCTATTTCTCTCAAAATTTTGAGCTCACGCTGGATCCCAACAGGGGGTATATTCACCGTACTTGAGATCCTAGAGCTTAAATGTTATCCTCTATTTTGAGCTCTTGTTTCCCCATACTATGTAAGAATGATGGGATTCAAAGTCCAAGGAAACATACGAAGAAGAAAAGGTATGAGCACTAGAATCACAACCTACCTTGGGGTTGCTCAATTTCATTATGTCATTTGGTAAAAACCAAGTGTTTTACCATGCACCTAGAATATAGCAGAAAGTACATAGGTCAATGATTCCCAAGATCCAAGTCACATGTTTTTTCTTGGATTCCAATTGGTGTAATTTGGGAGATCCGCTGTAATCCTTCCCCATTCTTCCCTCCTGCAAACACCCAAAAATTAAGCATAAAGAACTTAAAATAAATACAACAATGTCGATCAATACATCAGTACTTATAAAGACTCGTTCCTTCATTCTCCATTGAGACCCTCGACATAGGAATGACCCATCATTTGGGGCTTTATCCACAAAGTTTATGCAAGAATAATTCCTCTACAAAAAATTAAAAAAAACTTCAATCGCTAAGCATTTTAACAAAAATAGATCATGATAGATCAAGATTTTAGCAAATGGATACTGGCAAATACTGGGCCAAATGCAACATTTAACTTAGCATCCAACATTATGTGAAGAATGAACAGTTTTTTTTTCAAACCCAAATACAAAACAACATACCTCTCTATGAGCCAATATTCACATCATCAACGGGTTCAAATTCAGAGGTTTGAATAATTGTGGAGTCCTTAAAGTCAACTCCCCTGTAATCCATAGATTTTGTGATTAGGTTAATCTAAAAATCTGATAAGCAATTTCAAGGCTTATTCAAGTATCTTCGATGTTTCACTTAAAGATATTTAGCCCTTCTTGTTTTTCTCATTCCATGTCGAGTAGAAAATCAATTTCTTTTCTCAATTTCTTTATAAGTTTCTTTTCCCAATCTCTTTTTTCAATATTTTTATAAGTTTTGTTTCCAATTTCTTTATAAGTTTTGTTGCATTATACCAATGTTTAAAAGAAAGAACAAAGTGCAACCGACAAGTATGGTTGAAACATTACCTTTAACAAAAAAGTTTGTAAGCAATGATTTCATCGAAAAAGAAACTTTATCAAAAGACGTGAAAACAACTTATTTTCTTTTTATCATGAGGGTGTTTTAGTTTTTAATGTAAAAAAACCTTTACCAAAACATATGATTTGATTTTTTTTAAGGGAAAAAGGAACTTTTATGAAAATATGTGAAAACAACTCATTTTCAATCATCATAGTGGTTTATTTTTTTTAATGTAAAGAAACCTTTACTAAAACATATAATTCGATTTTTTTATAAAAAAAAATGGCTTTTTGGTTAACTTAGGGAGATAAATTCTCCATTCTATGAATGGTAGTTTTGGTAAACTTATAAACTAGGTATAGATGAATATGTCCGTCCATTCAATGGACTGATACATGTTTATGTCCTAGAATTTTAAACGTTTTAATCAGTCCTCATGACCTAGCTTAATTCAAGTTTCTATTTTATTAATTAAGTTATTTTCAGAGGTTGTAGTTGTTTAATTATGATTATATAGGTATTTAAATATTATTTCAGATTTTAGATTTGATAGGAGTTTAGATATTACTTGAGATTTTGGATTTGTTATTTAAGGTATTTAGATATTTTCTCAGATTTTGGACTTGCTTGAGCGAATCAATAAGGTTAACCCAAGTGTAAAAGATAGATTCATTTCATGATTGTAGTATCTTGTTATACTTAAATACATCTTGATTAAGATTTAAATAAGATCTATTTAAGTGGTGGTTAAAGAAAAGAGTAACGATTTGTTTTTGTATTTTCATATCAGTTTTTGCTTTTTTGTTTTTAAATAGTATTTGTTTTGTGATTATATTAACTTTAACAATTTAATATGAATAATAAATATAAAATTATATATTTTAACTTTTGTTTAACAATAAGTTATAAAAAAAACTAAACAATTAAATGTACCTATCCAAATTCACTTCACTTAACTCGTAACTATACTAAAAGAAAACTAAATAATTAAATGTACCTATCCAAATTCACTTCACTTCACTTAACTGGTAACTATGCTAAGCAAGAAAATTATAACTTAAAAAAATTTAGATAAAATGCATAGCTGGCTTTTCCACCTACATGGCGACATTACATCTACGTCACGGATGCCTCAGTCTCACTTGTTTCACAATAATAAAAAGTCGACCAACATGATTCGCATAGGCGTTGACAGGGACAGAATTACAGTAAGTTTTTTTTCTTTTTCTTTCTCCAATCCAATCCAATATTTTCTTTTTCTCCACTCCAATTTATGTCAGAAAGGAGGCCTGCTGGTGAAAAGGCCTTCGTGCAATTTAACGGGTAGAATAGTTGCATATGTAAAGGCGTGAAAATATTAGGTTTCAAGCTCTAATAATAAACAATAGTATATGTTAAAGCAAACCTGAGAAGGTAGGAAAGTGTAGCTGTGATAAACATGGAAAATGGAAAAAGTTAGCAGCACTCACTTTTTCTTCTAAACAAAAAGGTTATTAAATTTTCTCAGTTGAGTTAGATTCAAAATATAGTTAAAATTATATAATTTACTCAATTATTATATAGTCAAAGTAGACTTTTAAAGAGCAAATGTTATGAAGCTAAATTTAAATCTATATAATAACATTCTTCCAAATCAATTTATTTACATATCTAGGTTATAATTAATATAGATTAGATTAGATTAGATTAGATTAGATTAGTAACAAATATTTTAAAATTATGTTTTAATTAGGTGGATAGACGTTTTTATTTGAGATTTGAGGTGGACTAAGGTTTATGAGACAAGTGTACTGTCGAGATTGATTCTATGGTAGCCTTCAAAATTAGAAATAAACAATATATATATATATATATATATATATATAACTGATAGCTAGCTGATGAATGGATAAGTGGTAGCAATGCATTGATAAATCATACGTAATGAATGGATAACCAAAGAATTCATGGCACATCACAAGAAAAATGTGAGATAATATATATATATATATAATTGATAGTTGATAAATGGATAACTTTAAGAATGTGGGTGATAACATGTAGCTAGGCATGGATAACTCATTGTTAAATGACTTTAACTAGAAGAATATGAGGAATATAAAAAAATATAAATAGCCTTCCATTCCATAATTATCTTTTAACCATTTGATCCTATCAAGCCACAAACTATGTAAATGTGCTAGTATAAATATATAGATAACATTTGGCAAGGAAAATATTTTTATTTTAATATTATAAAAAATAACATATTCTTTTAAATCCATTTCTCAAACAATTTTTTTTCCACTTTTCACATAAAAACAAAAATTTTGTATTTACTAATTAAATTGTTAAATTAAAATATTTACTATTACAAATAGTTTATAATTTCAAAATAAATACAAAGAATAACAAAAACATATATCATCTATTAGTAATGTACCAATTATTATTTTTTCTTAGAATATAGTTTTTTTTTTAATTATAAGGTACATTTATATTTATAGAAAAAAATTATTGTAAAAATCAGTCCAAGAAAACAAAATTTTTGTATTTACTAAGTAAATTGTTAAATTAAAATATTCATTATTTTAAATAGTTTACAATGTTAAAATAAATACAAAGAACAAAACATATAGCATCTATCAATAATGTACCATTTAATTTTTTTCTTAAAATACAGTATTTTTTTAATTATAAATTTTTTTTATTGTAACAATTATTTTTTCTTTCTTAAAAAACAGTTTTTTTTAATTATAAGGTGTATTTACATTTATGAAAAAAATTTATTGTAACAATTATTAGAACGTACTTTTTATTATAGGAAGATGTATTTAGGCAGGAGCCCAAGAAAAAAAATGAAATCTAATTTTGTTTTTTTATGTTTTTTATATATCAATAAAATATTTTTAAATTATATTAAAATTAAAAGATTTGTTTGTTAACTAAAAAAATTGTACTAGTTTAGGATGTTTACATATTTAAACTAGAGTGGGATTTGATTTGGTGAGCTCTTTTATAATAAGTGACTTCATATAAGCATGTCAATGAGCCACATCCCTTTAAGCTAAAAAATTATTTGTTTTAATATTTATAGATCTAAAATTAAACTAGCACAGCCACAAGTAACTGAATCTTGGTATAAATAAAAAAATAAAAAATATAAATTATATATTAACTTAAATAAAATATAAAAAATAAATAAACTCACATAGATCCATTTTAAACTCAAATCTATCAAGTACCGAGGGATCCAAATGGTATAAAACTCTACACCTCAAGAAATTGGATTCATCTGGGTGCTTGATAGATCGGGGTATAAAATGGATCTATGTTAGTAATACTTCTAGATCCAAAATTAAACTAGCACAGCCACAAGTAACTGAATCTTGATATATTTAGTTAGTCACTTAGTTTTGTGGAAATAAATTACTCTTAAACAAAAACTAAACATAAGTTAAATCAATTACCAAATTGTTATCATTATCCATTTATACACTTAACCGCTAAAGCTTATTCAAATCTTAGTCAACATACATTTAAACATAACAATATACAACAACGATAAAATGAATATAGACTATACACTTATTACACTCACTCACATTAATCTTTAAATTTAATCTTTTTAACCAGTCAAACAAATCCAAAATATAAAATAATATGTAAACGCCACTTAAATATACTAAGAGACTGCAATCCATTGCAATCTTCACCTTCAAACACTCTCGGAATGTTTTGAATTACAATTAACAGTTATAACACTCTAAGACATAAATGAGCTGTTAAACTAGAAACGAATATTAATGCAATTTGATGCAGGGAGATTCCTACAGCCATGGATTATGATGAAGCTTTAACAGAGTCGGCCATGCTTAATAAAGGATTGGTCTGTTCATAGATCATTAACGGACTGATCATGTGCATGTGCAGCTCTTCCTGGGAATTCTGGCTTATTCTGATGCTTGGGCACGTTAAGATCCGGTCGCATTTTTTTGTAGCTACAGTACTCCCCATAGAGATACGAGGCGAATCCCCACAAGGAAAGCACCAGGGCCATGCCCTTCTCCGCACTGAATTTCTCATGGAACAAAACCACAGCCAGGACCTCTGTCACAGGAATCATGGCAGCAATGATCACACCGCTCAACAAAGCGCTTGCCAGAGACGTAACGCCAAAGACCCCAATGTAAAAAAGCTGCCACGCCACTGCAGCCCATACGAGAGCCATAGAGTAATCGATCTTCCCCAGACGAAATCCCTCGGCCTCCTTCTGGAGAGCCTGAAAGTCTCGGTTAACGAGCATGCCCACTGTACAGAAAACAGTAGCCGAAACTGACATTATGAATTGCATCTCCATAACAAGAGTATACGTTATTGTGCTCTTTGTTCTCTTGTAGGTGAGCTCAATCAAGGGTATAACGAAACCATACAGGGCAGCTGCGCCCAACGTCAAGACAAACCCTAGCACGTACTGCCTGTTCGTTACTCCTTCAGGCCTGTCGCCGCTCGTATGGAAAGCAAGCAAAACGGAACTCGCAGTGAGCAAAACTACAGAATTTACAGAGAAAGGGCTGAACTTCTGCCGGACTAATAACAACGCGAAAACAGCGTTGAAGGCAAGCTGGCTGGCGATCAACACAGCTGCAGTAGAAACTGGCAGAAATGAGAGGCCATATGCGTATAGATAATCGTCTGCGCCCGTCAAAATCCCGATTCCACAGCAAGCCAGGAAGAGCTTGCGGGTGATGTGATTCTCTCTGTTGGGCTGCTTTCTATACGATAGGTAAAGAGGCAGGAGGAGAAGAGGCCAGCCCGCAGTCTCGAGCCAAGAAGATAGCCATCGTTTGGATCCACCGTGCAGGAAATAAAATCTGGTCAACAGAGGCCCTGCAGCAGAACCTGTAGCTAAGGCCAAGACATTGAAGAGCAACAGTATCCGATGCCTTAAGCTTTTCTTTATGTTATTCACCTCATGGGAATGCATTGTTTCGACGACTGCATTGTTTTCGATTTCAACCACACCAGACATAATGGATAGCCGAGAGGAAACCTGAAATAAACGCTAAGGGATTTACTCTTCTATGACGATTCTTGGACGGGAAAACCTGAAAGAAACCCTATCGGATGGCTCTTCTGTGGGAATTCATGCACGAGAACAGGGCTATGGATAGCTTCATGTGCCTGTAATGACAAAGCCCTTCAAATTTGTAGCTATGTTTCTCTGACCAACCAGTGAGGACCATTCTAATCATGAAGCACAGTTCCTTTTGGACGGAACGTGGTGCTGAAAATGTGTGATTCTTATCTTGAATGAGTGTTTTTGGAGTCCCATGGTCCCGCACAACATTTTCAAATCCTCGATTTCATGTCCTTGATACAACATCATCAAAATCTTCTTGTTCGAATTTCTTGGTCTTCTTTTCTTTCTAAATTCGGTAAGATCACTTTCTCTAACATTCAAGGATAATTTTTGTTATCTTTTCTTTTTCAATTTGATATGATTTCCTTTTACTTGGTATGATTTTTCTATTTCTTTTAGGATGAAATAATCAATGATATTGATATGTTTATTTTAATGAAAAATAAACATTTTTTAATAGTGAAAAAACATATTGTTATTCATTTCCTTTCTTATATTGATAAAGAGTATTTTGCCTTCACATGTTTAGAGTACAGTGACAATAAATGTTTTTTAAACTTTTAAAAATTCTTACTTATCCATTATATTGATAAAGAGTATTTTGACTTCACATGTTTAGAGTACAATGACAATAAATGTTTTCTAAACTTTTAAAAATCCCTACTTATCCATTATTTTTGAACTTTTGAAAATCCTTACATATCCATCGAACTTTTGAAAATCCTTACATATCCATCTTTTTAGACTTATTGGTAATTTCATTAGGGACACGATTATGCGAAGGAAAGCCCCTATCTCCTAACTTTCTCATGGCTAGGGCCATGCATTTTGCTAAACACTTAGCATTAGAGCATTGTTATATATAATTTCAAAACATTAATTATATTTATGAAAGTTTATGTCAAAATCAATAAGTGTATTGTGATATGGAAGAAGTCTTATACAAATTTAAAGGCTAATAATTTCTAGAAATTAGAAAATTCATACCATTACAATTATAATTTCAAGATTGTAGAGTGTCCATAAGTATATCATTCATGAAGTTTTACTATTTTTTCCTTGGCTTAATCAAGTTTAAGGAGGAAAGCCTAATATTTATGACTTTTTTTTCCTTATTTGATACTTTTGGAGAAACAATGTTTCCTTTTGTGGAATAGTAGATCACTATTTGTATTGTTTTGATATGTTTCGTCCTCTTTATATGGTTTCCCATATGCTTCCCATCTTTTTTGTTTAGATTTATATACTTCTAGTTTATTTTTTAAAATCCATAGCAATGCAACTACAATTACAAGATTGTAGAGAGTACTAATGAAGTATACCATTCATGAAGTCTCATCATTTTTCCCTTAGGTTTATCAAGCTCAAGGAGGAAAGCCTAATATTCATGACTTCTCTTTCCTTAATTGATACTTTTGGAAAAGCAATGTTTCCTTTTGTTGAATAGTAGATCACTATTTTTATTGTTTTGATATGCTTCATCTTCTTGATACTGTTGCCCATATGCTTTCTATCTTTTTGGTTTACATTTATACCCTTAGCTTCTTTTTTAATAGGCACATGCACTGGACAATAATTTTGGAGATCCCTAACTTGTTGGGGAGCTAACTTTTCAATATTATCATAGTAAATAAATTCAACTTATCTAAAATTCTTGGTTGTCAAAATATCTTGTCTAGTAAACCCTAAGTGACATCAATCTCAACAAATATTCTAGCATGTGTCAAAGGAACAATTTTAGCTATCCAGATGTGACTTGATGTAAGTGCATAATGGATTTCCAATGTCTTTAAAAATTGATAAATGACAAAAATCAAGGGTAGATTAAGAACATGAAGAGTGTATATTGATATCATAAATGGTGAAATATAAATGTAAATAGTGAATATTTTATGTTTACATGTACAAGGAGTGAGAATGTACATGTGTAACTAGTTTTAATGAAACCTAACTATGAAAATTTGAAATTTTACATATTTTTAAAATCTAAGCCCTTGGCCTTGTGAATTTTGTTTTGTAATTAAATTTTTCTTTTGCATAATTGCACCTTCTTTGTAAAAATATTTTTTCAAAAACTATTGTTGGAAACCTAATCAATATGGATTATGGTTCCACCTGTAAAAATTGTAAAATACTCTTAATTACTAATTTTCCAGTTATGGAGATGAAGATGTGGGTACCTTGGGAATCTAAATCCCAATAGTCACCTCTCTTAGTTGTATAATTAATACCATTCATGCTCAATAAAACTATGCTTGGAGTTATTTCTCAGGTCTGACAGTGGTATCACATCCTAGCTTTTTTTTCATAACTCCGTGATTTTCCTGATTGTTTGAGATCCTAGACCTACCTATATTCTTTATTCTTAGTATAGCACTACCTCCTTAAATTTTCCTCCTTAATCATGACATTATTCTCTTCCCACTATACAACCATTGGTTTCGACTCATAAACTCGAATTCCCTATAAGTGTTTTCTCTTTGCATGGTTTTTCTTAACATGGGTGTTTCTCTCTACATTTTATGCTCTATGGGATACCGCAATTGGCTTTGAAGGGTAAAATTCCTCATCATCTACATGTGTTTCCTATATATGTTACTACCTATCTCTCCTCTAAGGACGACCTAAGTTTTTCATGATATCCTTCGGTAAACTATAGCCCATGATCTAAGAGTCTATTTTGGAATCAAATTTCTCCCTTTGAAGGCATGAGAGGTGGGATGATTAATCTTGATGAACTATTCTTCTTTCATAAATTTTAGGTTTTTCCATACAAATGTTATTCTACTGTGATTCCCACCCATTAAGATTTCAATGTCGATTATAAAATCTTTAAAATAATTATTTATTTCACTTTTTTAGAATGGATGGTTCTAATGTAGTTTTTGCGATGTCGTTAGCACATTGTTTGGGCCCTCATGCTTACGAAGAGAAGTACTACATACTCTCTTTGTGACCAAGGTGTATTTGGTATTTCTCTTTGCAATTAAAGCATGAGCTACATGGGTATTGCACATCTTAGCAATAAGAACACATATGTGTGGGAATTGTGCATGGGTATCTTCATCAAAACTACACTTGAAGATTACGTTTGAAGACCACATTGGTGTTCTAATCAAAGGCATTAAGGTAAATTCATTATGAGTTTGAATTATCCTAGCTTGCCTCATTATTGAAGTAATTAAAGACTGCATGTTTTTGTCTTACGGTCCATGCAATGTAATATCAAACCCATCATAAACAATGTTCTCTATGATCAAGTAGATTGGGCATCATTTTATTCGTTATGTTGTGTACAATTATACATTTATGTTGTGTAATTGTGTGTTTCTTAGTACATAGGATTGTTTCATATCATCTCTAGAAATTAGAAGAGGACCAAGCAATCGCCTCCATCTATCTTCATGAATGTAACATTGGAGATTATATTGTAAGATTATACATAGAGACTATTGTTTTGTTTGAATCATTGTATTTTAGAGTGCAAGAGACTTAAACCTAAACCTAATTGTATTATTTGCACTAATCATTGTATAAATTGTATTTTTCACTGCAGAGTGCCATATGGTTTCATCAAAGATGCATTCTTAAGGTTCCATCATTGGAGCAGTTCTTATTGACAATGATTGATAGCTAGAATGATTGAGAAATATCAAGCACACGCTCATTTTCAACAATCTATGGGATGGCATTCATGAAGGAGAAATTCACTACAACAAATCCTAGAATTAGTGTCCCATTTAGCGTCCCTTTTTAGTGTAATTTTTTTTTACATTGAGTGGTCAAACTAGATGCTAAATGGGACGCGTCATGGACAAAACTTAAAGCGGCCCAAAAAATGTCTTTTTTGCTTCCTAAATAGCATCCTTTATGACGTCCAAAATAGCGTCTCTTTTTTTGCTTCCAGAATAGTCTCCAACTTTGCTTCCTAAACAATGTCAAGGTTTGCTTCCAGAATAGCGTCCAACTTTTCTTCCTAAACAACGTTGAGGTTTGCTTCCTAAATAATGTCCTACTTTGCTTCCTAGCGAGTGTCCGCTTTTGCTTCTTAAATGACACCCTCGTTAGCGCCATATTTGCATACTTAATAGCACCATGTTAGCATCCAAATTAGCATCCATTTTTGCTACCACTTTAGCATCCCATTTTGCACCATGTTTTACTTCCAAATATGTGCCAATTTTCGCTTCCAAATTTGCATCATGTTTTTCTATCAAAATGACGCCAAATATTTCTTCTATTGTTGCACCATATTTTGCTTCCTATGTAGCGCCATGTTTTGCATCCAAAGTAACGTCTTATTTTGCTACCATATCAACGCCATGTTTGGCTTCATCATTAGCGCCATGTGTTGCATCCTTTTTAATGCCTAGTTTCACGTCTCTCATGTTTTGGTCACTAATTTAGTCGTTTTTAGTATTTAACCGATATTATAATATCATTAGGTCATGGAGGAATCGAACCACCAACCTCCTACTAGTAAGGAAGATGCTCTTCCATTGAGCTAGAACCCTTTAAGAATTTGAGAACCTAACTTACAAAGTCCTCTATAATGGTAAAAAGGATCAACACACAACTTTGAGTATCTAATGGTCGAACAAGGAAATAGAGAAAGAGGCTTTTGTAATACCAGAAAGGACACTCATCAACATCAACAGTGTTGCATGTATCAAAAGATGACAATGTAATAGTACCAATTTGGTTACCTAAAATCATGTAGCTTGGGCATTCTGGTTATATCAGGACCTGATAAGCCATGTGATTAGCAATACACATTAGTGCATGCACATGACGAGAGAAAAAAGAAATGTTCCACCAGTCTAGCTAGCAGCCAAATTATGACAGCCTAGTTACAAACATGTAATATCTTGCACCTTATTCTAGTAGACAGACAATTCTACTGTTGGTCCTAGCTACATGTGATTACACATGAGATAAGTTATAACTTATGTACCAACATAGTTACCTGCATAAGATCAGTTCTAACAAAGTGGGGAAACAAGAGTGAAAACAAAGAGAGTGTGCCTTGAAACAGATTTTATATCATTGCAATGAATTGTGAATTTTCGATTCAAGCATTTAAAAGCATGAGAATTGAGAATTAACTGCAGAAATGCATCTGGGAAATAGCATGAGTGCTATAAGGAAACTTAATTCCAATGCCTTTAAAGATCTGTAAGGCGCAACAAGAATAGACCACTCACTAAATATGTTGGGGGCTGGGGGTTGAAGGTATTATGGAAGGAATTTTCAGTGGAAACAACATACACTGAGAATCTACAATATCTTCCTGAACATCAAAAATGGCAAGCACAAAAGAGTAATGTGGTTGAACTAAATCGAGTGGATAATGGTACTCATTATGATGAAGGGATCAAAGGGATCAAAAAGAAAGTTTAGAGAAAAGACTAGTACCATTTCTAAAATACTGACCATTCCA
>LPNX010047145.1:183873-212815 GCA_001517045.1 Pseudotsuga menziesii
CTTGTAATTTTATGGGAACTTTTCCAGGTTGTATCCTTCAAGAGATGGGTCATTCCCATAAAACAAATGCAGTAACAATGATTTTAGCCTGTAGAGCGTATTTTATGCCCTCATTTGGATATAAAGGAAATGAGCATAAAGTTTAAGAAAAACCAACAAGAAGCTTAGAATAGTCTGACCTAATATATTGCTAGTAATCAAAAACTTAATAGAAGTGAGCTATGATAATTCATCTAGTTATCAGTGAGAAGCTAAAGTTACCAGGATATAGATATATATATGTACATATATGAGAACAAATTGGATACAATATGGTTGGATATGCATATATAAAAATACATGTAAAATATGTGTGAGCATTTAAAATACATGTATTTCCTAATATTTCCATAGTTTTAAAAAAGTATTTCCCTTGTCTTAATGTATTTCCTAATAAAATGCTCTACAAAAATAGCTACTAACCCATTTTCCATTTTTCATATGGCATAGAGTTCCTATTCAAAACGTTCTTAAGCTCACAGCTTGGCCCAATGGAAGGGTGCTATCCTCAGTGGGGGTTATTAAATAGTTAAAAAATATATAGCTGTGCGTTTTTCAAAATAAGGCCCATATACGTACAACTCACAAAGGTTTTCATAATTTCATATAAACTAAATGTGTACCTCATGAATATGAGCTCGCTTTTGAAAAATCCTATCCTTATATGTTCCAACATCCTGAATAAAATACTCCACCCTGTCCAATATTACCTGCATGATAAAATGTTCCACATTTTAGTGTGATATCAACTTAGCTGGAAATGCTAGCTATATCCAAACTAGTTAACACCCTTTCATTCACTGTTCAGTAATTTTAGACACAGGAGACGTCCTATAGCCTTTATAAAAATCCATGTGCATTTGAACTTTCAGAAAGAGAAGACATTATACAGCTTTAATGCCAGCAATTGGATAAATATGGTCAAGATTAACTCGGTATCATTTCCATCAATCTAGGGACATGAGATCTTGCGATTCAAGTGATAATTAAAATTTCAAAGGCCACACAACTTCAGATTGCAAGATTTAGAAGACCAGGGTGAAAATATCACAATATCTAGTAACATATAGTGAAGTCCTTCGGTCAACATAATAGTTTCCAACAAAAATTATATAATAAATGAAATCAACATCATAATACCTCGCCTGCATCTGTCAATTAGCCACCCACTGCACTGAATTCTTTCTTGTATACAACCATGAGGAAATTAATTGCACCCTGTAAAATAGAAAATAGCCACCAACAAATTATCTTCCAGGAGAATATTGTCATAGAACCAAAACAGAGAATGTGAGCTGTAAAAACAGATCTATAATAAACTGTCTACACACTAGAGATAATCATGCTTGGAAGTTAGAACAAAACAATCAGCTTGGACATAAAAATATTCCAAGCGTTTCAACTGAAATGAATTTCAGAACAGAATGTAAATTTAGATAATATTTATTCAGCGACTATTTAAGGAATTCAAATAGAATATAGGAGGTGTAACATCTCTACATACAAACCTCACGAACTACCAAAATTTAGACATTTGGTTAAAACCAACATCCTCATATGTAACACAGCTTGCTATCTAAGACGATCACACAGGCATAGGTAGCAAATGCTCCTCTTAAGAAGATAAAATGTGACAACACCAATGGAAAACAATTATTTTCACAATATAAGAAAATTGAACACAATTGTCAAAATATTTCAATAAAACAATACCATGTCTCTCAATAAATAACACAGTACAGGACCGACTCTTATCAGAAGAAATAATTAGCCTCGTATTTGTCTCTCTCCTCCGAGAATAATTTTGTGTCAATACCTATGCAGTTTTTTTAAACAACAACCTGTACAAAGCTCATTTAAGAACTCATTTCATTACATGAACATCATATGAAAACTAGCTATGCAATTAAAACAATTAAATATTAGTTGATAGAGACAGGAATGAAGTTATCTACAATTGCAAAAAGCAATCGAGCAGTTCAATTTAATGTGAATACTTAAATGTAACTTCCTTAGGTTGTCTAATAAAATCCTAATGCCTGTTTATACTCGACAATCCACTGGAAAACCTGGATGATAAAGACAAGATAAACACCCTTGTGTCTATCAAAAATTCTCCACCAGACATAAGCTAAATGACTTGCACTTATCGTCCAATATTGGGAAAGGGAAGAAAAAAAAACAGACTTAAATTTCAAATTGTAAACAATGAAAAAACAAGGAAATTACTTCTACTGTCATTTCAGTCTCAATAAACCGTGTCTTCCAATCTCTTAAGAAGGCCCTAAATTTTTTCTAAGACTTGTTACAAACTCTCCTGGCATATTTCTCAACATGGTTCTCAAAGGCAGAGTACAACATCAGTCTGGACCTATATGCAGGCATTGAAACTTCTTGAAATAAAAAATCATAGTCAGCATGTGTCCAATGCTGACATCACCTTATCTGAGTAGTTGAACAAAGTAACCTAGAAGCATCAGAACCCACAACTGCAAGATCACATATAGTGCAGAGATTCCCTTGTATGCTTGGAACAAAGTGTGTTGTACAGTATGGATAGGACACATCCATCTGACCACGGTATATGGGTGTGAAAGTTGCTCCACAAACAACAAAAGGATTTATGAAGTCATAATTTAGTTTATTGGCATCCTGCAACTGCCTCTCACATGCCTGAAGAACTTGTTGGGCCTTTCTTGCATGGTTAGCAGGGGGGTCACTCTCCAGCAGCTGCCGAGCAAAGTTAACAGCTGTATTGAAGTTCCCTCCCTTGTAGCAAACACCCATGGCATTCAGCAAAGCCAACCTCAAATGGACTTTTTGAAGGTTGCAATGAGTAAAATAGGCTGCAAGCTCTTGCTGTCGAACAACATCATCCTTAACTTCCTTTCTCTTGACCTCCATTCGAAGACCCGGGACATATTCTTTACCAATTCCAATCAATTCCTTCACCTCATTAACCTCTCTTCTTGAATCTACAACAATAACTAGAATTGTGTGCAAGATGGTAAGAAATAGCCTCAATGCTTCACTAAACTTCCCGTCTATTGTGGATCTGTAAGCTAGTCTAAGTTTCTCATCTAATAAAGAAAACCTAAATACCAAAGCTAGTGGACCTCTAACATTTGGACTAGCAGTCTCAATCCACCCTCTCTCTATTGCTAAGGAGACCACCGGTGTAGAAACAAGTGCTGGAAGGTATGTATGGCTGCCCGTGTAAAGATCCAAAAATAAGGGTTTTAATGGAGTGAAATTCTTAATACCAAGTTGTCGACTTAAGAGGCGCATAGATGTATCAAAGTTACCAGCAGTTGCATGTTCACCTGCAAGAGAATATTTTTGTATCCAGATTTGGCTTACTAGCATACCTGGTGATGGGGTAACAAATGACACTGTATGAGTTGTACCTGCAACATTTTATGTAGTGACATATGTTGGTAACTCCAAATCTTCTAGATCCCATCCTCCTTCATCATCATCCTCTCCTCTCACTTTTGTATCACCTACCACCACAACCTCACCATTTTGTCCTTCAACTTCAGTAATGTCAAGGTCTTCACCCCAATTGGCTTCAGCTCCTTTATCCTCTTCCTCATGGACTGTGTCATAACCCCAAAATTTCATAAAAATTTCAAATTTTTAAAGTGACATAAAATGTCTGAAATCACAGTTTAGTAACTGCTAGCGGTTAGCGGATAATGAAACAGTTTTAACAATTTTTTAAGGATTAGTTTCACATACAGAAAAACTAATACAACTTTAATTTTTATAAGTTATATAAAACTGTCTTGCATTTATTTGATGTTAGCTATATTGATGATTTACTTTTGTCAAGTAGGTGAGAAACCATGTTTGAAATCAAGGCTTACTTAGCATTCTGCTAACTCAATGGATTGTTGGTTCTTACAGGTTCAACAGGTAAGCATTTGATCAAGTAGGAGTTTATTTTGAATTAAGTCAAGAAGTGCTTCTTTAGCATGATAAGATGCTAGTATATAATTGATTATTAAATGCAATACTTCGATGAGGTAAAGTAAATTCCTTCGTTGTTTTGGATCTATGACAGTATTTCAAATTAAACCAGAATGACTTTTATCCTTATCATAATTAATGTTATTTACAAGAATGAGTTCCTTCAAGGTTTCTTTATGTCGTGAAGATTATAGTACCTAGTCAATTATAGATTCTTACAGTGAGTATAGAGCTCATGATCCTGTCATAAAATTACTTCTATTGTATCATGATATTACTGCTATTGTCATGTTTAAAAACTCAAGTGCATTGCTCTTTATGTATGGACATAATCATGTATTTTTCAAAGGTAAAGTTTACAATGAGTTGTTATTTTTGTTAAAAGAAACTCTTGCAATGAGGTTTGTCTTCAGTCTCTTTGAAGACTCCTTCATTTATCAGCATCGAGTTTTATGTGAAAAGTTTAGAGCTATTAGTTTATAAAATAAATTGTAATTAACAACATATCTCTACTCTAATTCTCCCTTACCAGTCGTGAAACAATACAAACATGTTTGATTTGTTTACAAATGCGATTATCTTCTTGCATAGCTAGTGGACAAGTTGTGTACATAGTATATTTTTTATAACCATAATGCAATTGTTATTGTAATGTTACAATACTATACCGAGTTATAATTTACTATACTAGGTTATAACAAAATAAAATTTGTAATATAAGGTAGTTTCACTACCTAACCACTACTATCATATGGTCGAAATTAAAGGTAGAAAACATTATAAGTTTTATTCCTATAATATACCAGTTCTAAAGCATAGTATAAACAATAGTATGATTGACATAGTAAGCAATCATATGAACTATCCATAAGATCGATGGCCAAGTTAACATTATGAGCAATCATATGAACGTTATATTATAGTTGATAACGTCAATTGTATTATTGGCTAATGATATGCACTTTTACACTATAGTCGAAAACATGGTTTATGTTATTGGCAAAGATCAGCTTTTATATTCGAAATTTGCAGTGTTGACTATAGAAATTGACCCACACTTGATTAAAATTATGGAAGGCACGTGGACAAGTCTCCACCATGCATTGGTTGACTTATAACGAAGTGAAACCCTACTCCTTGGCATTTGGCTCAGAGGGTTTGTATGTATGTCGGCTGCATTGAGAATCCTTGCGACCATGAGAGGCCTGCAACTCCCTTATTTTTTGGCTCCGTAGTTTGTATTACGTTGCAGAGCGGTTTTGGTATCATAACTTGTAGTCTCAGTTTCTCTTGCGAGTAAAGATTTACTGTGTGAGTGGTATTTGCTTCTTTGCTTGGCTCAAAGCCTGTACATAGTTTTACCCTGTCACTGATTTTTCCTTGCCTCGGCATCGTGGAGTCTGAGTGTTGTAACCTTGCTGCCTCTGTCGCAGTGTTGACTTGAAGTTTTCCTTGGTTGGTACAAACGAGATAGGTGGCTGTAACTTCCTGGTTTCGAACTCTTCTTGTTCATAGCACAGGTATACATTGCTACTTTACTCGCAATCCTTTTTTCCCATGATTTATTGAGTTAGGGCTTAATAATTATTATTATTAGCTTTAAAGATTATTTGGTTTAAAACTTGCAGGCTACGCTGACAGCTTCAGACTTGAATGGAAAGCAGGCTCATCCTTCAGTTATCTTTGTGGGCTTTCAATCCGGTAAGCCCCGGTCTCGTCGTGGGTTCTCCCTACTTGCGAAATGGGTTGGTTGAAGGTTCATGTGGTTGGAAACCTAGCTATGAAATCTCTGCTGGTTATGATTTTTAGTTTGTTGTTATTTCTCCATGTTTTATTTCAAAACCCTTGCGAAAACTTTGCTGGGTAGCACAAGATTTTGAAGCTGTGATGTATGTGTTGTTTTGGTGAAAACTGTTCAGCCTTACGGCCTACAGATGTAATATTGTTGTTAAGTTTATAAACCTCCTTTGTGCTCAGAGATTCTTATGTGATATCTGTCTCATTTGCTTCGGTTTTTCTATTCGAACTTTAAGAAAATTGAAACTGTGAAATGGGGTTTCCCTAACTTGTCAGTAATGTAATTTACTGTTAATATAAAATATTTATGTATATTTGGTTTTAAGAAAGAAGACTGTGGAACAGTCTAGTTGTAAATCTTGTGGGGTTTTTACTTTTACAGTCCATAATATAAACTAGTTAAATTTTAATACAAAGACTTTTGTGTAATTGGTTTTATTAGCAAAAAGGGTTCGACCCTTTGATTCTTACAGGCTATAAGCCTACCTGGATTTGAGATTTATATTGCACATGGTTAATGATTCTTGGTTTACTTTGTTCGTTATTTACATATACATTTTATTTATTACTACTCTGTAAATTATATTTATTTTTAAGCTATGTATAGAAGAAAATGTTAAATTCTAGAACTTGGCTTTTAAAGGTTAAAAGAAATACTGTAAACCCTACAATTTATGAAATTTTGTTTCTTCTTATAGCATTCTTGACTCTGTTTTTAAGAAATGGAATAATGGAAGATAATATGATTTACAGTTGTAAGTATGATGTTAACTCTATAGGAAATGAAAAGATTCTAACAATTTTACTTCCAGTTTTTAGTTAAGAAAAATACTTAGATTTTTAGTGCAGGATACTTAAAAACTAGAATAATCTCGACTCTCCAAATTTTTTGTAAATATAAAAGGGTTATAAAAGAATCCTTACTCTGGTTTCGTTAAGTTAATATTTAAAAACTGTTTTGCTATTATCTTTTTGTAATAATAGTATATTTACTATTTTCTTATACCTGTGTTTCCATTTAGTTGGTTAAAGTAAAATAATAAGTGCAAGCAAAACAAAGCACTTTTCAGTGAATTTCATAAACATTGAAGTAAAATCTATTTCTATTTAAATTCAGATAAAAGAATCATATCTACTATTTTCATTCTAATAAAAGAATCATTTCATTTACTTAAAACAATCCAACTGTGCTAGAGTATGACCTGGAAAAACACAGCTTGGAAATTTAATTCCTATCTATTTCCCTATTTACATAATCATTTCCATTTCTATAAATAATCTATAAATTTACTGAACTTAATATTACACAGTTACTTTTCATTCATAAACCCTAAACACTAACAATGCCTGTAATAGATAAACTACGAATTATTTAACTGAAGACAGTAAAAACAAAATAGAACCTATTGAGGACAAGACGACAATAGCTTAAGTAGGTTGTTCCTCCCTACCAAACTCTTGGAGAGCGCCCAAACAATGCTTCCTCACGACCCCCGAGCATGTTCCTAGTCTTCTTCACTGAGAACTGGGTGGAAAATGCAACTGTAAAACCTATGTCACCTGACTGGTTCAGTTACCTCAGTAATAAAAATCTTCTCTCTGCAGTATGATCTTCAGATTAAAAGCTACAACTAGATCAATCTCAACAGTTATCCCCTCAAACACATTCCAGACTCCCCTCCATTGAATTTGTCTTGAGTAAATTCATTCACCCTAAATGATCACTTCTCTAGAATGAGCAGCCTCATCTCTCTTCAATGGGAAATTTTATAGAGATGCTTAGGTCTTCTGGGTCAGTTTTCATTAAATGAGCCACCTTCTCTTATTCCACTTTCTTAGGGAATCATGACCACAAATATAGGGAAGTTTCCACCTACAACAGTTGGAAGTGTTTTGAGGATGCTGCCACATGTCAGTTTGCTCTCCACCCAGTCTCCTCCACCAATTGACCAGTAAACACTCTTTTAACAGCTCTCCTAAGCTGTTGTCTCCTCATTTATTTATTTATAAATAAAATATTCTGAATTTACATTAAATATTCTTGATCCCACTGGGTCATCAATTACAACTTAGCATAAAATTTAACACAATGTTCCTCAAATCATACAAAATTGTTTTTGCAAATTGGGGCATGTGACAGACTGCACCCAAATTGGCTTTAGATCCTTCATCTTCTTCATCATGGACTCCTTGTGTGTGTGGAAAATGCCTTTTCTAGTGCAAAGTGTGTCATTGCATGAGCCTTGGAAGTGCCTCATAAATATGAAGTTACTGGTGAGGGTTTTTAGCCATAGATAAATTCATATGGGCTTCTTTTGGTAGCACTGTGGTAAGTGCATGGTACCACCACTCTACAAGGGTAGTCATTGTGCCCATCAGTGTGGAATTTTTTAAGCAAAGCATTGTAAATAGGTTTCTAAGCACTTCTTAACCTTTTTTCACTAACCATCAGTTTGGGGATGGTACATAATTCTCCTTTTCAACTAGGTACACTAAATTTTAAACAACTCCTTCCAAAATTTCATAGTAAATGTGGAATCCTAGTCCAACACAATGGAAATTAGCATTCCATGTAACTTAAAATATAATCCATGAATACTTGGGCAGTTGTGGATAGTGTAAATGGGTGTGATAAGAAACAAAAAAAATCTCATTTATAAAGGTGTAAACTACTACCATGACTGGAATTGTTACAAACTTAAAGGAAAATCCTTTAAAGGAGTCGAGAAAATAAGATAGGAGGTAAGGAAAGTGCTAGTAAGAAAAGAATAACCTAGAAAAAAAAAATAAAGGATGAGAAAAGGGAGGTTGTTGCTACCCTAGTAAAAATGGGACACCCAAGAAAAGTCCTCTCAAAACTCAAGCAGGTATCCCCTCAAAAGATAAGAAGCATCAGATCATTGGACAAAGAGATAGAGCCAAGTCCCAAGTTGTAAAGAAACTAGCAATTGTTCCACAAATTCCAACCACGAACAATGTAGAAGAAGCCATCCCTTCTAGCCTAGCAATTAAATTTGAACAAAATCATGGGGTAGAACACACAAATAAAAGTCAAGTCAATACACAAATAAAAGTCAAGTCAATACTAAGGACCTTATTACTCAACTGGAATAAGTACACTCCTTGTATGGAAAAAAATTAAAGAATCTACAAAGTAAATAGAAGGTACAAGAACATAATTTTATCTACCTCATCATGAGCAACAAATTTCAGGTTTACAATAAAAGTTTTAAATCATTTGATAGTAGCATTTAGAAAAAAAAAAAATTTAGGATAAAAATTTGGCATTAATACAAAAATTGGAAAGGAAAAACAAAGATATTGAAAGTAAAGTTGACAACATTGATATATTGGAAGCATCAATTACCAAAGTTGCTGAGGTTGCAAAAGTTATGGGGTAACAATTATTTGAAAGTTAGAGGCCTTGAAACCTTCCTAGTTCCTTGAACCTTTAGTACCCATAGATGCATGTTTTCTCACATTCTTAGCTTCTTTTCTCCTCCCTTCATAAATTTGATGCATTTGAGATTGGCCATAAACCATAGATTGGTAAGTTACTTTTCCAGCAAATCTATTTGCTTGGTCAAATTAAAAGTTTAGAAATAAGATGTGGTCAACGCCTTTATAATGGCATTAAAAAAGGGATACTGATGGAGCCAAGTGCCTTCCACATAGTACAAACTACCTGTAGACTCTACATTTCTCTTTTAGAGTCGCAGAATTCCATTCAAGCAATCAACAAAATAAAGAATTTGGTGCCCTAAGGCCCCTCACAAATAGGTGACTTACATTAGATACAATGTCTATTATTCTAACAATAACTAAATTTCTAAGAGGATGGGATAGAATGACCCCTGGAACTAAGCATAACAAAAAAAGCAAGCCTAGGGAACAAGTTCAACTGACCACCCAAGAGATGGAGCAGAAAACCTTTTCAGTCTAGGGAAACAACAGAAGACTAGAGAGTTAGAGAGGCAACTCTATTATTTAAGAATATCAAGCTAAAGGGACTAAGATTTGACCAAAAATGGATGGCAAAGACACCACTAAATTCTACTTTCAGTACTTGAAGAAAAATAATTGCACTAAGAGGATATCATATCTCAAATATAGGTAAGAGGGACTAGCCAAAGATGAATCCCATATAACAGAGAACTGTCAGAACCATTTTCATAGGATCATTATGTCTCCACGATACAATAGTATGCAAGAAAGAAGTGAAAGAGAAAGTGAGGCAAATCATCCCAGCAAAGGTTGCAGCATTTGTGTGGAATCTTCTCTCCAGAGTCCAAACCTCTGGATTGATTTATTGAAAAGTGATGAGATTCCACCATGGGAAAACACGTGAATATGTGATTGAATAAACTTATTCCAAGTGGCCAGAAGACAAGCCAATAGAAGAATTGTTAAAGGCATGACCTTCGAGGAATCCCTTGAATAAGATCCCAGTGCTTAAGACACATTAATAGTGATTGGAGAAATAACTTGCAGGTTGATATTGAAGATGAGTTATGGGATGGAAATCTCTCAATGAATGGATTGAGAAAAGTAGGGTAGCCATGCAAACTTGAGTGGATAAGGTCCTGCAAAAGTTAATTGAATCCCAGACAAGACTTCCCAGCCAGCTGTTAACTTAGACAAGCTATCCATAGCACTTTCATAAATGGAAAATGACTAAATCTTAGGTTAGATGGCTTGCCATTGAGATTTGGAAGACTACTTGGAACTATGTTGGCCCAAATCCTCTACAGGTATACAAGGAATCAATCTGAAACAACGTCGCTATTAAATTCATAATCAAGGTCGATGACCTAGAAGTGGAACTGATTTCAAATTGAAGGCCCATCATGCAATAAAATGTATCTTTTAAAAATAATTACAAAGGCCCTTGCTCTGATAATTAAAACATATTCTACAGACAATTATTAGACCCGATCAAATAGGATTTATATGAGGAAATTTATTCTGGGGCAGATGTCTAGGATGCGATGCCTTGTTCATCAAAATTGACTTTGAAAAATATTATGATGGAATAAGTGGACCTTTATCCTATCCATGCTACGGAATTGGGCTTTGGTCCCTTCTTTCTCTGGCCACTTTGGCCTGCCTTTCCATCACTAGATGCAAATGAGGATGTGGGCAAGTTACAATTTGACCAAATCAATCAGCCAATTTTCCATCAATCCCTAGCCTCTATGTCATGGGAAAAAGGTTTGAGGTATCTAATTGCAACAAAAGTGGGCCTAGGTCTAATCAAGTGAATTCCCCTTCCTGAACCAGAAGTAGGTCAAAGAGTCAAAATGGCACTTCCCATATGACTCACTTCTTACAATCTTGAAGGATCAAGAAGCTATTTCCAGAATATAATCTAAATGCAGATGAATATGCATGGATTGTCAAGCTATATGGAAAGCACGAATGTCACTTACGTAAGCAGTTTTTGGTTGGATGATAAATAACCAAAGAATAGCAATCAAAAATAGACTTCATAAATCAAGACTGACAATGCAGGATGTATTTTGAGGGCATAGAGTACAATCATGCAGAGAAACATCTGCTCTGGTTAAATGCATGCTTTTAAAACTAAGTTAGCTACACAATGTTCAGTTAGAATGAGGTTGTGCAGGAAATATATTTACTTGCTAGAGATCGGTGCTAAGGAAGAAATATTGGTACTATTCACTAATTTTGGGACAAGATGTCATCTCAATATGCATCGGGCCATGCAGCTATCCAATAAGAACACTGTGATGTTAGTATTTTTTTAGTGTATTACAAGATGCATGCTTTCCAAAAAATTGGAAGGGAAGAAGAAAGGTTGTTTGTATTTTTCTTGGCTTTTGTCAAGTAACAAAAAACAATACAAGCAATAATATTACAAAGATTCTTCAATCTCATTGTACCACATGAACAATCTCTCTAGTGGGTACATAATAGAAAATTCTCCTCAATGTTAGTCATTGGGAATATTCAAACCTGAACCATGGGCAGTAAGGATCATGAGCATGCAAAATAAGCTGCATCTTTCCATAAATATTTTTCAAAGAAACAAGAAATCTTGTATGAACTTTTCTTGTCTTTTGAAGACATCTTGTATGTACTTTTCATGTCAAGTAACAAGAAACAAATTACAATACAAGCAATAATATTACAAAGTTTCTTCACTCTTGCTGTACACCATGGACAGTCTTTCTAGTGGATATACAAAATGCTCTTCAATGTTAATCATTCAAAATATTCAAACCTATGATTCCTAAGTCATGGGCGGTAAGGATCATACGCATGTAAGTTTTCTTGTTGTAGATAAAATCTAATTTCAAAAATAAAATACATCATTTTTTGCTAACCAAAAACAAGCTGATATAGATCAGTCAGTCTCAACTATATTGTTGGTTGGAATATATTTCCAAAAAGAGCAGTTAAGAGATATCCAAAATCATAAATTTCTATAGTACTACAACATCCTTTAAAAAAACATATAAAATAGAAAATTTTATAGCTTCTTACACTATCAAAACATACCATGCAGCATCACAACATGTTATCATTACAACTTACATGCAATAGAAAGAAATGTGCAAAACCATAAATCTCTACAAGGGTATGTCAAAATTTAAAATTGAGTATGTAGTTTCACACCATACATCATAGGAAACATGTGAAAACAATGAATTCTCAAACTAACTTTCCTCTTCAAAATGATACTACAAACCTCAAACCCAAGGCTTCAAACTTAAATCATAAATTCCAATGAAAAGCTTCAGTGGCACAGTTAACAAGCCATCTCTAAGGATTCAAAGTGTTTATGTTTTTCATAACACAAGATTGACATTTTGTAATTCAACAAACATATCAGGAAGCAAGTTGAGAACAAAAAGTGATGAAATCCCATGCTGTACAAAATGCATTCTATAATTGCTCAACTTTTACTCCTTGTAATTATATATCTGATAATAGCATACAGAGATATCAACACCAATTCCATTATCTCCAATAAAGCTAGGTCATAATGATCAGACTTATTCGGTAGGGTAGGGTCAACGCTTATTAGCTAAGATAAGGTCAACATGGTAGTCCAAGTAGTTGAACCCTCTAGAATAATTTCCAGCAACCTTACAAGTGTTTCAGCTCCAAGACAATCATTGGTCAAGGCCTAGGAGTGTGCTGGCAGTTTTTGAAGCCAATTTCCATCCTAAATTTGACCTATTCTCTTGGGTGTTTCTCTTAAAGGCTAAATATCCCTTGTAAAAGGGACAAAGAGAATGGAGAGGAGAGGTTGAGACTTGATATAGCTCTATGATCATCTTCAACCCCCTTCTATAAAAAGATGCCATGCAAATAAGAAAATAAGGGGGTTGTTGGAATCCATGCAAACAAGAAAATAACACAAAATGAAAATCAATTCTACTAGTACACAATATAGCTTCTTGGTATCATAATATGAGAAGTATTTTCCATAAATCCAATGCCAATCCTTTTAAATAAAGCCTCAAATATTAGGTTTGACTATCTTGTAGACTACCCCATGTATGAGCTCTCACTTAGAAAGCCTCTTATCTACACAATTTGTGAGTATACCCAATATTCCCTATTGGTGTTGGAAAGGTCTAGATTGATCCATCTGCAATATCCCATCCATTTCTACACGACATTAACTACATTAACAAAAGGATTAGGCCACTAGAATGTTGCCTCTATTATTTCTTGCGAGAGCTACGGTCAGGGATAAATCATCTGTAAAATGCAATTACTAGTTAGTATAGTCCTCACCATCCCTAGCCCAACTAATTTTGGCTATTGTATGGGCGTCCCTAGCTTGATAGGGAAGCTCCAACAAGGAAATTGGAACTCAAGGTCCCTAGTGTACTTAATTTTATTAAATAGATGCACCTCTAAATCACGCTTGTTAGTACTGGGCTGCTTCCTAATTTTGCTTTCTTTTACTCAACAATATTGTGCTACCATATTGCCTCAACTTCTATGAATTCAGTCACTCTTTGGATTATTGCCTATTTCCAATAATTCTAGCCTGTGCCATGAGTGGGCTACAAATGGGCCAAGGAATAGATCAATATGATTAGAGAGTACAATCGGTGGCCAGTAGACTGTGGGAGTGATAAATAAAGATAATCCATCAATGATAATCGTTATGCATGTATACTAACTAAGAATTGATTCAAAATAAAAAAAAATATTGATTCAAACAACGAATCAAAATAATTATTTTTTATCCAATGGAAATGTCATAAAACTAATTGACATCACCTAAGGAAAATATTGCAAATGTTGTCAACATTCCTTCTCCATGGGAGGGTCATTAATATCCTCCAAGAACACTCTATGTTGAAGCAAAAATCTTACAACACTTCCCCTTATTCCATCATCACTTTGAAGAGAAATTTGGGCAACATGAGGCCAAGGCAAAGCAAGAATGTGAGTAGACACATATTAGCTTCTTGCACTTTTTTGACAACAAATTGGTAGCATAAGCTTAGATTGAAGAGATACCCCTGGCCTAGCTAGGGCACACATTCCTACTAAGGCCATCCTTAAAGTATCTGAGTCTAGTCTAGCTAGTCCTAGTAGGACTGTGAATTAGCCTAAACCCTAGCTAGGAGAGGTTACAACAGTCCACTTTAAGGATGAGGGAGGTCATCACAATCCATGTCCCAACTAGGAGAGATCATACATAGTCACAATACATTAGGATAAACCTTACACAGTCACAAATAAGGTTTATCATCCCCATAGGGATGATGCCAAATCTAACAGTCCAAGAGTATCCCACATAACTAAACATGGCCTATATTTTTAGCATAAAAATGGTCTTGGATCAACCTAAAATAGTCATGGGTCAGCTTCATAGAGTCTCGGCCCAACATGGAAATAGGAGAGACACCACACATTCCATGGGTCATATGCATAAGGTCACATATCAGCAAGAGAGATGCCACACAGTCCATAGGACATATGCATAAGGGCATGTCAAAACCCCAAATTTTCCAAAAAAATAAAAAAATTTAAATTTACATATCAATAACATAAACACAGTTAGCTAATCATTTAATTAGTTATAATTTACCACATTTCATATCTGAAATTATATGTTGGTTAAGTTTAGCAGTAGAATACTTATCTTCAGTTTACTGACTTTGTTTTCATTTCGTCCACAAGGTGAGACTGTCAGGCAAACTGGGATTACTTAGCTTTCGAGCTAATGCAGAAGTTTCCTATTCTTATAGACTACAGGTAAGAGGTATTGGTGCTGTTGGTTGCTATTCTAAAGTATTTAATAAAAGTTCGTTGCAAAAGAAGAGCTCAGTAGAAAAATAATTGCTAAACAAATTCCAATGCTTGTTGAGGTACATTTAAAACCAGCCTTCTTCCTGGTAGAAGTAGTTTATGGTTTTGTTCATTTCAGAATTATTTTATATTATAGTTGTAAAGTATATAAATGTTCTATTGATTCTTTATAGCGGAGTAACAGCAACTGAGCTTTATAATCCTATGTATGATTTCATTTGTATGTTATTTCGTTACACATTAACAGTAAACTGATAAGGAGTTTACGTATTAATGTCTCCAGATTCGAACCAAAAGTTTAGAAGAGTTTACTATTGATTTTTACGAGAATTATATCAATGTTGATGCATATAGTTTTTCATTCTCTCTTCAACTGTTTCAAGCATAACTGAAACTTCTTTTTTTATAATATACATATATTTTACTGAACAGGTTTTATCCTATTCCCTTTATGTTTACAAAGGGACAAGCCCTTAAGGGACTTTAATTCGTAAAAGAATGCATCTCTAAACAGCCTATCTATTTTATCCTGGTAAAACTTCTATATAAGAGAGATTGTGGCTTACTTTTCCAAGTCATCCATTGAAGTAAATATTATTACCTTTAGCATAAACTATCTCTACATAGGAGTTAATACTTTCTTTTTGTAACTTTCACCCAAAGTTACTATTTTATCCTAGGGAAAAATTCATGGAGGTTATTAAGAATAATAAGACCAAACTCATAGTTTTTACTACCCAGTTGATTGAACCTTAATATTTTATCACGCATAAGACAAGGTATAAGGTGGAATCAAAAAGCTTAAGAATTTATCATAATCAAAATCAAATTATACTTAGTATTAAATTTTATGGTTCTACAAACTTGTAGAAGAAAATCCTCCTTTTCAAACATTTATAAATTATGGAGAATATTAATTCCCTAGCAAGAAACATTATAATGATAACCTTATCGTAACAATAGAGGGTTAAAAATTGTTAAAAATAAATACTTGAATAAGTATTATTATCACTTAAACTTAAATATTATAATTTCTTTTCACAACAATTTTACATAACTTACTTTATTTAAGACTGTAATTGCTGAATGTCAAAATAGCCATTCACTTGAATGGTGAGGTTATGAACAAGGTCATGACTTTACAAATTTATGGTTTGACTCTAAAGAACACTCTTATAACCTTTCACTCACACATTCCAAGCTTATAACATAAGATTATGTTATGTAATTATTATCCTTAATAGAGAATAATCTCTAATCAATGGTTTATTATATGGAATAACATGTTAATATGTTATGAGTCATAGTGTTATTAAACCTACGATGAACGTAAATTTTTATCATGAGTTGCAATCACATATATGATGATATATCATAAGGTAACCAATGACTTGTTTGCTTTTTACGCCGTTGATGAGTTATAAAGCAAGGCTTATATATAATAACGTGTTCCTTGTCATCGTAATGCAATGATAGGTTGACCTCGGCTGATGGCTAAAGTTAAACCTTTGAAATCAGCTTAAAGATTGATGAGGTCGTTCCTCGCGCTTGCTCCTGGATGACTATAGATATTTACCCACCGTGTACAAATTATTTGTAGTGGAACGTGGCACCACTGTGTCCGTGTACTTTATGGTTAAAAGGCCTTCTCCATCAAACCCTATTCTCATTGCTTTCACCCGTGAAGTTCGGCCTCCTGCCGCTCTGTAATGGTGCTGGTGCACCCTAGCTGCGCCGCTCCACTGCACTAACGATTCCCAGCTCGTTACTTCCCTGTGGCTCATTTTGTTACACCTTTGCAGTGCTGTTTCATGTGATGACAATGTTCATCTGTCAACTGTCCTCCCTCCAGGATTTTCAGTCTACCAACCCTACCCGAGTCTTTAACGGTGTACCACCCCTCCCTTAGTGAAAGTCGTGGTTTATTCTTCTGCAATAGCGATGGATTGTTTACTATGATGTTAATCTCTTCCTCCCTTCCTGCAGCAGGGTTACCTTGTCGCGTTGGTGGATGTTTTTCTATTGCTGGCAGTCGCACCTCTGTACAAACATATCAAGTAAAATAATACTGCTTATTTATTTCCGTTCTTACTGTTTATTCTTAACACCATACTGCTTATTCAACTTATACATTTTTAATGTTATTGTTCCTTAATGTTTGCAGGTCTTGGCTTTCCTTCTGCTTGGTTTCTGAAGCAAGGATTTGGGCAGCAGCTACAAGTCATGGTAAGCCTGGTTACGCCATGGCTCTTTCTCCTTGTGGGGTTCCTTTGGAACTTTTGAGGGTTGGCACAAGAGGCCCAAAACCCTTACGGCTTCAGTTTGTATTGTTAAATTGTTTGCCAGTTAGATTAGAGGAAGAAACCCTTACGCTGTGCGAGGGTGCTCCGGCTTCAGCCGAGGTGGGATATATTAGTTTTCCTTTTATTTTTGGTTAAGTGTTGTGTAAACCACTAGGCTGTAAGCCTTTCATGAAAGAGGTTACGACCTCGAATTCTAGTAATTTTTTAATATACAGGGTTTCCACCCGAAGTCTATAATATAAAATATTATTACTGTTTTTCTTTCGGTAAATATTAGTTTGTATTACGGAATTTACTTGTAATTCACAAACGGTGTAAGTATAACTAAGATACAGGTTTGTAACAGCCTTATTTTGTTGATTTTTAAATACGGTCGTGAATGAATTAATGTCTTGGCTCCACAGTTATTGATTTAGTTTATATTTGAAATAATAAGTTTAAACCCTAATTTGAAATTAGGAACATTGTTAATTAAGTTGTAATACTTTTCTGTAAACTGTGAAGTTATTTGATGAATTTTACATTACTTATTAAACTCGATGAGTCGAGTATTCTACAATGTTGAAAAAAAATCCTAAATGATGATGTACTTGGTTTATTTATCTGTAATGTTCTTATAAATAAATGCGATTATCCTTCTGCACAAGTTTATAAAATTGACTTACTCTATTTTAAAGATGAATAATTCTATAGAACTGTTACCCTAACTAGAGTACTATTACCTTCATTGTTATTTGAACTCAGCTTCCTTAATACATAATTGGAAATAGTAATTCATTCTTGATTTTATTATACTTATTGGATAAAATAGCCTGTTAATAACAGGTTCTTATTATTACTGTATTAATTACTTTGGAGATAAACTTCCTGTATTATATTCCAATTTAATGTATAATAAGAAAACAATGTAAAAATAACTAATCAAGTTTTACTTTGTTAACAGCTCAAACAGTATAGGTTAGCAGCTATATGTTTTTACTTAAGCTTAACTAGGGAAACAAGAATAAATAAATACCTTATTTGATTTTACAAAAGAAATTTCTACTTTACTAAAGTTCATGTAGGAATAAATACAGATTCTAGATACTTTTCAATGATATTTAAAATAGACATTTAAAGTTACTGATAGTAACTACAATATTTAGAATTGTTTTCTCTGTTAGTAGATATTAATATTTGTGAACAAATCAATTTACTTCTCTGTTCTAAAAGACTTAACAGTTTTCTGTACAGGATGAAACTACTACTAAAATTCCATCACATACTATTCTGTACTTTCATCATAATACTTTCATTTTAAAATTGACCCCTATGTTGGAGTACGATCTGGTAAAAACCCAGATGTGGAAAAACATAGGTGGGATTGTAATTCTCATAAAAAAGATTTCGTTACAGAATAAACTAAGCACATTTCATTTCTAATCCATCAAATTTCTTATATGAGAACTACAAATCTATCAATCAATCCTAAATAGATATTAAACAAAGATTTAATAGATGGCAAAACCTGTTTTGGAACTGGAACAACAACAGCAATGGGAGGCTGTTCCTCCCTACCAACTCCTGGAGAGCACTCAAACAGCGACTCCTCAGGACCCTCGAGCTTGCTCTGGTCTCCCTGGCTGGAACTAGGTGCAGCAATAGTCAAATACCATTCTTCAAACTTAGTACCAAATATGAACTTATCAGTAAGTTCTCCCAACTAACAAGCTGTAATAAACCAAGTTACTGTAGCAATCCTCTCAGAACAACTTCCTTACTGTTTTCCCTTTTTCCCCAAATGAATTTCCTGAATAGCATTCCACCTGAATGTTTCTTCTCTGGAAAATATCTGAGCAGCCTCAACTCTATTCATTGGGTACTTTTAAAAGATTGCCTAGGTCTTTTTGGGTTAGTTGTCATTTAATGAGCCACCTGCTCTGATCCCACTTTCTTGGGGGATCATGACCCCAAATATAGGGAAGTTGCCACCTACAACTTAGGAAGTGTTTGAGGATGCTGCCACTTGTCTTTTTCCCTCCACCTAGTTCCATCCACCAGTTTGACCAGTAACCTCTTTTTAACAGCACTCCCATGCTGTTGTCTCCACAATTTATTTATTAATAATAAAATATTCTGAATTACATTCCACTTCTGTTGACTCTGCTGAGTCATCAATTCCTACTTAGTATTAAATTTAATATAATGTCTCAGGAATATAATTAAACAATTAACATTATTTTACAAAATTGGGGTATGTGACATACACACCCCCTTAAAATGTAACATCGTCCTCTATGTTACTTATTATTCATCCTCTGCAACCTCCTGGAACAGATTCGGGTATGCCTCCCGCATATTACTTTCTAGTTCCCAAGTAGCCTCTTCAGGACTAAGGTGATTGCATTGCACCTTCACTTGCCCAATGGTACGGTTCCGCAAAGTAATTTCCCTCCTCCCGAGGATACAGTCTAGTTCCACCAGAATTTCTCCTTCTGGTTCCACCTGTACAACATTCCAATCAATCACATGAATAGTATCATGAACATACTTTTTCAGAACAAAAATATGAAAAACATTATGCACTTTCAAGTTAGGTGGTAATGCTAGCTGATATGCAACTTGACCAATTCTGGATAAAATTTCAAACGGACCACAGTAATGTGGTGCTAGTTTTGCACAATTCCCTAGTCTTAGAGAGATTTTCTTTGGTCTTACCTTTATAAACACGTGTTCACCCCCTGGAACTCTTTGCAAGTTATTTTCAAATCTACTTGGCTCTTTTGCCGATCCTGTGCCACCTTCAAATTTTCCTGCACTTGTTTCACAATCTGTTCCATTTCTTTTAATAATTCAGGTCCTAACACCAATCTATCTACTGGATTATTCCAGGAGATAGGAGTGTTGCATTTATGCCCATACAAAATTTTAAATGGACTGAACTTAGCTGATGACTGATAGTTGTTATTATATGCAAACTCTGCTAAATGCAAGTAGTCCTCCCACTTACCTAGCTGATCCTTAACATACATTCTTAACAGATATTCCAGCACCTGATTCACTCTTTCAGTCTATCCGTCTATCTGCGGATGGAAAGAGGTGCTGAAATTCAGTGTTGTGTTTAATCCCTTAAACAAGGACCTCCAAAAATTCCCTGTGAATTTAGGATCCCTGTCTGAAATGATAACCTTAGGTACTCCATGTAACCTAAAAATCTTCTTTAAAAATATATCATCTATATTGGCAGCCTTGTAAGTAGTCTTAACAGGAATGAAATGTGCTGCTTTACTTAACTTGTCCACCACCACCATAATTGAATCATTCTGATTCTGATTTCTGGTCAATCCGGTAATAAAATCCAAGTTGATTACTTCCCATTTCCAACTAGGAATAGGCAAAGGTTGCAGTAAACCAGCTGGATACTGGTGTTTAGTTTTCACTTGTTGACAATCCAAACATCTAGCTATGTATTCAGCTACTTTAGAATTCATATTAGGCCAGAAATATTCTTTTCTTAACATGCTTACAGTCTTTTGGTGACCTGGATGTCCTGAGTAAGGTGTTTTATGAACTTCATCCAGAATCATCAACTTAACCTTAGACACATTAGGCACATACAGTTTGTCTTTAAACAATAAAAATCCATCTTTATTTAGACTATAACCTTTTATTAAGCTTTCTGTAGGTTCTTCTTTAGCTGTAACTTGTAATTTTTGATAAATTTCATCCTGTTTTACCCCTTCTGTAAGCTGCTCATTTAAATCAGAAGCATAAGTGCTGATTGCTGCTGTAAAGTTTAGCTTTGCATTTATGCTCAAAGCATCAGCCACCTTATTTTCTTTTCATTTTATGTGTTGAATTTGAAAATCATATTCACTCAAGAAGGCCAACCACCTTGCTTGTCTTGCATTTAAGTTGGGCTGATCTAAAAGGTATTTCAGTCCTTTATTATTAGTCATTAAGATAAACTTTCTGCCTATTAAGTGGTGTCGCCACATTTTTAAGGCATGTATAACAGCAACAAGTTCTAAATCATAAGTTGCATAATTCTTTTCGTGGATCTTTAAATTCCTGGACTCATAGGCAATGACATGCCCATCTTGAGTCAGCACACCACCTAAACCATCATTACAAGCATCAGTGCATACCACAAAATCCTTACTAGGATCTGCTATTCTTAGAATAGGCGCAGTTGTTAATAAGGTTTTTAATTTCTTAAAACTTTCTTCACACTTTAAGTTCCAATCGAATTTCTTGCCTTTATTTTACAAGGAAGTGATTGGATTAGCTATTTTTGAAAAGCCTTCAATGAATCTCCGGTAATAAGCGGTAATTCCCATGAATGACCTAATGCCTATTACGTCCTTTGGAACCGGCCAGTCTTCGATTGCCCGAATCTTTTCAGGATCAACTAAAATCCCTTCCTTAGTCACTACGTGACCTAAGTACTGGATTTCATCCTTAAAGAAATCACACTTGCTGAACTTCGCAAAGAGCTGTTGCTCTCGCAGCTCTTGTAAAACTATCCGCAGGTGTTCTTTATGTTCCGCCTCATTTTTAGAGTAAATTAAGATGTCATCGATAAACATGACAACAAATTTATCTAAGTATTTATGTATTATATTATTCATTAAGCACATAAAGACAACTGGGGTGTTGGTAAGCCCAAATGGCATTACGACAAATTTGTAATGTCCATACCTTGTTCTGAAGGCTGTCTTGAAGATGTCCTCATCTTTAATTACCTGATGATATCCTGATCTTAGGTCTATCTTTGAGAACACCGTAGCTCCACGTAGCTGATCAAACAGATCATATATGCGGGGCAACGGATATCTATTTTTAATAGTCATTTTATTTAGTTGACGGTAATCTATGCATAGTCGCATAGTTCCATCTTTCTTTTTAACAAAGATGACCGGTGCTCCCCAAGGAGACACACTGGGTCGAATGTACTTCTTATCTATTAACTCTTTTAACTATGATTTTAATTCATTAAGTTCTAAAATATTCATACGATACTGAGCTTTCGAGCTAGGTATAGCACCTGGTACCAGCGCAATAGTGAAATCCAGTTCCCTCCTAGGAGGTAATCCTAGAATTTCCTCTGGAAAAACATCAGTAAATTCATTTAAAACAGGAATGTCTTCTATTTTTAACTTATCTTTTTCAGGTTTACTTGCCTCATCTGTAATAGTTACAGCATAAGCTTTGCACCCTTTTCTAACTGCTCTTTTAAGTTGCAAGGCAGAAATATGCCTGATTACGATTTTCCTAGGAATACCCTTCACCTTTACTGGTTGTTCATTATTATTTATGCACGTAAAGGTTTTATCATAGCAGTTTAAAACTACCTTATGCTGCTCTAACCAGTCCATACCAATCAGTAAATCATACGAGCCAAGTGGCAAAACATTAAGCTTAACTGTAGTTTTAAAATCATCCATAATTAAAGCACATTCTTTCACATAACCGGTTACTTTCCTTTTTGCCCCTATGGCTAATTGAACTAACCAGAAACTATCAAACTTTTCAACAGTCAATTTACACTTTTCCACTATCTGAGGTGAAATGTAACTAAGACTAGCCCCTGGATCAATTAAAATGGTTACTGGGGTTTGGTTAACCATACCTTCTACTTCCACCATGGAAGTATGATAATCAGCTTGGTGGTTCTCCAACGCTGCATTTATTCTGGGCATAGTCCTTGCAAGTTCTCCAACAGTCATTTCATCCTGCACAGTGTGAATGTTTCTATTTGACTTTTTTCGATTTGGGCAGACCGAGGTATAGTGCGGGCCATTACATTCCTAGCACTTAACAGGCTCCTTTATTTCAAAATTCTTAGTGAAATTCCCATGATTGTTTGCAGCTTCCTTTCCTTTAAAGTTACTGGAATTATTAGAATTATTAGAAGCACCATTTCTATTTCCCTGGAAGTTCTTACTGTTAGAATAATTTATGTTCTTATTATTCTTGAAATTCTTCTGGGGTACAAATTCCTTTATCTTGAACTCAGGCTGATTACTGTTCTTTTTAGCCTTCCAGTTGGCTATAACTTCTTTCTTCTTGTTCTGTTCAAAACATAAATTTTCTTTCCTCATGGCTTCTTTCAGAGTCTTCGGGTTATCATACTCGATTCTGTCCTTGATGTGATATGGTAGACAACTGAGAAACCGCTGCACTTTAGGTTTCTCATCGACTAAATAAGGTACATACCTTAACAAGCTTAAGAATTTACTGTTTAAGTCCTTCATAGTCATGGATCCTAACTTTAATTCGTAAAATTCTTTAGCTCTTTCTTCATAATATTGTTCGGACAAAAATTTCTTCTTGAAGTACCTTTTAAAGGTACTCCAATTAACTTCTTTTTCCTTGATCCCCTTGACTCTTTTCAGATCTTGCCACCATATGTCTGCTTTTCCAGAGAGATTATAGATGGCCATTCTTACCTTCAGCTGCTTTGAATAGTTGTATATCTGAAAATACTTCCTCATCCCGGATAACCAGGACTCTGCTTCCTCCCCTTTTTCGGTCTCTCCGTTGAAAGTTGCGGGATTTATTTTTTTAAACTCCCCGGAAATCTCTTCATATGGTCTGTACTTCTTCTTTATGTCATATAACTCAGCCTCACTACTGTCACTAGTAGTGTAATAACTTCGTTGTTCATTGAACCCTTCAGATGATGAACTGCTTTCATCTTTAGCCATCTTTATCTTTTTAGATCCTTTCTGATGGCTAGCTTCCTCAGATTCAGATCTTTTGCTCCTCCATTTAGTCTAAAATTTTTCCATCAAAATTTGGTTCAACTCTTCTTGAGTCTTCAAAATTCTCTCATTGTCCTTCTTGACTGATTCCATTTCAGTCTTCAAATCCTTTATAGTCTGCATCAGCTCTGAGGAGTGAGCAGTTACCTCTTCTAACACAGGTTCTCTGGACAATTGTCTTGTCTCGGTGTTTGAAGACTCCTCCTGAGCATATTCTCCTAGCTTCTCCATACCTACCTGTTAGATTCAGAAAAAGAAATTTTATGTTCTTTACATAAAACAAAATATAGGTTAGTACATTTTTTTTTTACTATTCTGTGGAAACTAGTTGGGCCGCATCAAGGCCTAGTATTTGAACCATGCTCTGATACCACATGTCAAAACCCCAAATTTTCCAAAAAATAAAAAAATTTTAAATTTACATATCAATAACATAAACACAGTTAGCTAATCATTTAATTAGTTATAATTTACCACATTTTGTATCTGAAATTATCTGTTGGTTAAGTTTAGCAGTAGAATAGTTCTCTTCAGTTTACTGACTTTGTTTTCATTTCATCCACAATGTGAGATTGTCATGCAAACTGGGCTTACTTAGCTTTTGAGCTAATGCAGAAGTTTCATGTTCTTACAGACTACAGGTAAGAGGTCTTGGTGCTGCTGGTCGCTATTCTAAAGTATTTAATAAAAGTTCGCTGCAAAAGAAGAGCTCAGTAGAAAAATAATTTCTAAACAAATTCCAATGCTTGTTGAGGTACAATTAAAACCAGCCTTCTTCCTGGTAGAAGTAGTTTATGGTTTTGTTCATTTCAGAATTATTTTATATTATAGTTGTAAAGTATATAAATGTTCTACTGATTCTTTATAGCGGAGTAACAGCAACTGTGCTTTATAATCCTATGTATGATTTCATTTGTATGTTATTTTGTTACACATTAACAGTAAACTGATAAGGAGTTTAGGTATTAATGTCTCCAGATTCGAACCAAAAGTTTAGAAGAGTTTGTTGTTGATTTTTACGAGAATTATATCAATGTTGATGCATATAGTTTTTCATTCGCTCTTCAACTGTTTCAAGCATAACTGAAACTTCTTTTTTTATAATATACATATATTTTACTGAACAGGTTTTATCCTATTTCCTTTATGTTTACAAAGGGACAAGCCCTTAAGGGACTTTAATTCGTAAAAGAATACATCTATAAACAGCCTATCTATTTTATCCTGGTAAAACTTCTATATAAGAGAGATTGTGGCTTACTTTTCCAAGTCATCCATTGAAGTAAAGATTATTACCTTTAGCATAAACTATCTCTACATAGGAGTTAATACTTTCTTTTTGTAACTTTCACCCAAAGTTACTATTTTATCCTAGGGAAAAATTCATGGAGGTTATTAAGAATAATAAGATCAAAGTCAAAGTTCTTACTACCCAGTTCATTGAACCTTAATATTTTATCACGCATAAGACAAGGTATAAGGTGGAATCAAAAAGCTTAAGAATTTATCATAATCAAAATCAAATTATACTTAGTCTTAAATTTTATGGTTCTACAAACTTGTAGAAGAAAATCCTCCTTTTCAAACATTTATAAATTATGGAGAATATTAATTCCCTAGCAAGAAACATTATAATGATAACCTTATCGTAACAATAGAGGGTTAAAACTTGTTAAAAATAAATACTTGAATAAGTATTATTATCACTTAAACTTAGATATTATAATTTCTTTTCACAACAATTTTACAAAACTTACTTTATTTAAGACTGTAATTGCTGAATGTCAAAATAGCCATTCACTTGAATGGTGAGGTTATGAACAAGGTCATGACTTTACAAATTTATGGTTTGACTCTAAACAACACTCTTATAACCTTTCACTCACACATTCCAAGCTTATAACATAAGATTATGTTATGTAAGTATTATCCTTAATAGAGTATAATCTCTAATCAATGGTTTATTATATGGAATAACATGTTAATATGTTATGAGTCGTAGTGTTATTAAACCTACGATGAACATAAAGTTTTATCATGAGTTGCAATCACATATATGATCATATATCATAAGGTAACCAATGAATTGTTTGCTTTTTACGCCGTTGATGAGTTATAAAGCAAGGCTTATATATAATAATGTGTTCCTTGTCATCATAATGCAATGATAGGTTGACCTCGGCTAATGGCTAAAGTTAAACCTTTGAACTCAGCCTAAATATTGATAAGGCCGTTCCTCGCACTTGCTCCTGGACGACTATATATATTTACCCACTGTGTAAAAATTATTTGTAGTGGAACGTGGCACCACCGTGTCTGTGTACTGTATGGTTAAAAGGCCTTCTCCGTCAAACCCTATTCTCATTGCTTTCACCCATGAAGTTCGGCCTCCTGCCGCTCTGCAATGGTGTTGGTGCACCCTAGCTGTGCTGCTCCACTGCACTAACGATTCCCAGCTCGTTAATTCCCTGCGGCTCATTTTGTTACACCTTTGCAGTGTTGTTTCATGTGATTCCAATGTTCATCTGTCAACTGTCCTCCCTCCAGGATTTTCAGTCTACCAACCCTACCCGAGTCTTTAACGGTGTACCACCCCTCCCTCAGTGAAAGCCGTGGTTTATTCTTCTGCAATAGTGATGGGTTGTTTACTATGATGTTAATCTCTTCCTCCCTGCCTGTAGCAGGGTTACCTTGTCGCATTGGTGGATGTTTTGCTATTGCTGGTGGTCGCACCTCTGTACAAACATATCAGGTAAAAGAATACTACTTATTTCTTTCCGTTCTTACTGTTTATTCTTAACACCATACTGCTTATTCAACTTATACATTTTTAATGTTATTGTTCCTTAATGTTTGCAGGTCTTCGCCTTCCTTCTGCTTGGTTTCTAAATCAAGGATTTGGGCAGCAGCTACAAGTCCTGGTAAGCCTGGTTACGCCATGGCTCTTTCTCCTTGTGGGGTTCCTTTGGAACTTTCGAGGGTTGGCACAAGAGGCCCAAACCCCTTACAGCTTTAGTTTGTATTGTTAAACTGTTTGCCAGTTAGATTAGAGGAAGAAACCCTTACGCTGTGCGAGGGTGCTCTGGCTTCAACCGAGGTGGGATATATTAGTTTTCCTTTTTTTTTTGGTTAAGTACTGTATAAAACACTAGGCTGTAAGCCTGTCATGAAAGAGGTTATGACCTCGAATTCTAGTAATTTTTTAATATACAGGGTTTCCACCCGAAGTCTATAATATAAAATATTATTACTATTTTTCTTTCTGTAAATCTTAGTTTGTATTATGGCATTTACTTTTAATTCACAACTGGTGTAAGTATAACTAAGATACAGGCTTGTAACAGCCTTATTTTGTTGATTTTTAAATACGGCCGTGAATGAATTAATGTCTTGGCTCCACAGTTATTGATTTAGTTTATATTTGAAATAATTGGGTTAAAACCTAATTCGAAATTAGGAACATTGTTAATTAATTTGTAATACTTTTCTGTAAACTGTGAAGTTATTTGATGAATTTTACATTACTTATTAAACTCGATGAGTCGAGTATTCTACAATGTCAAAAAAAATTCCTAAATGATGATGTACTTGGTTTATTTATCTGTAATGTTCTTATAAATAAATGCGATTATCCTTCTGTACAAGTTTATATAATTGACTTAATCTATTTTAAAGATGAATAATTCTATAGAATTGTTACCCTAACTAGAGTACTATTACCTTCATTGTTATTTGAACTCAGCTTCCTTAATACATAATTGGAAATAGTAATTCATTCTTGATTTTATTATACTTATTGGATAAAATAGCCTGTTAATAACAGGTTCTTATTATTACTGTATTAATTACTTTGGAGATAAACTTCATGTATTATATTCCAATTTAATGTATAATAAGAAAAGAATGTAAAAATAAGTAATCAAGTTTTACTCTGTTAACAGCCCAAACTGTATAGGTTAGTAGCTATATGTTTTTACTTAAGCTTAACCGGGGAAACAAGAATAAATAAATACCTTATTTGATTTTACAAAAGAAATTTCTACTTTACTAAAGTTCATGTAGGAATAAAGAAAGATTCTAGCTACTTTTCAATGATATTTAAAATAGACATTTAAACTTACTGATAGTAACTACAATATTAAGAACTGTTTTCTCTGTTAGTAGATATTAATATTTGTGAACAAATCAATTTACTTCTCTGTTCTAAAATACTTAACAGTTTTATGTACAAGATGAAACTACTACTAAAATTCCATCACATACTATTCTGTACTTTCATCATAATAGTTTCATTTTAAAAGTCACCCCTTTGCTAGAGTATGGTCTGGTAAAAACCCAGATGTGGAAAAACATAGGTGGGATTGTAATTCTCATCAAAAAGATTTCGTTACAGAATAAACTAAGCACATTTCATTTCTCATCCATCAAATTTCTTATACGAGAACTACAAATCTATCAGTCAGTCCTAAATAGATATTAAACAAAGATTTAATAGATGGCAGAACCTGTTTTGGAACTGGGACAACAACAGCAATGGGAGGCCGTTCCTCCCTACCAACTCCTGGAGAGCGCTCAAACAGCGACTCCTCAGGACCCTCGAGCTTGCTCTGGTCTCCCTGGATAGAACTAGGTGCATCAATACTCAAATACCAGTCTTCAAACTCAGTACCAAATCTGAACTTATCAGTAAGTTCTCCCAACTAACAAGCTGTAATAAACCAAGTTACTGCAGCAATCCTCTCAGAACAACTTCCTTACTATTTTCCCTTTTTCCCCAAATGA
>LPNX010047145.1:218641-234768 GCA_001517045.1 Pseudotsuga menziesii
TCACAACCTCTATTACTTGTTATTAAATCCAATATCTCAAGTCCTGCAATATAAAGAAGTATTATGACAAGCATCATCATCGTGGACATCAATGCTATCATCATCGTCATCATCAATTCCATATGGTACATCAACATCATCTTGATCAGCATCCTCATTATCATCATCGTCATCGGCATTAAGTAGATCATCAAAAAAATCATTGTCATCATTGTCTTTATGGTCACTCATATGCCATTAGTGTTCTTAATCAGTCATTGCCATTAGGATTCATGTCATGTAATTGTTAAGGTCATTTATATGTCGTTACAGTCATTTCGATGATAATAGGGTCATTTAGATGTCGCTATAGACATTTAGGTGCCATTAGAATTAATTAGGATCCAAAAGTGCTACCACATGCATAATCATTGTTGACATCCACAACATCATCATCATATAATAAATCAACATCATTGTCATTGTTATAGTCATCATCAATGTCATTGATAATATAGTTGCGATAATAATGAGCAAGGAGCCCTACTACCTCACAAGAATGGATGATATAGTATTATACTTATCAAATCATATCCATATGCTTCATCATAATTATCGTAATGCATCATCATCACGTTCTTAGGGCCAATCAGGTGCAATTAAGGTCTATCAAATTTTGTTGGGGACACTCAAATGCCATTAGAGCAATTTAGGTGACATTAAGGTAATTTACCCTTCATTAGGATTAATCAAGATCCAAAAGTGCTATGATTATGATCATTTAGGTGCCACTATGATAAGTCAAGATCCAAAATTACTATCACATCAATCATGATCATTGACATTGGCATTGATATATCTGACGTTATGTCGGACGTTTTTCGAACACAATTCCTAGCTCTAAACGTAGTGCAATTCCTATCTGGGTTCTTTCAAAATTTATGGAATTATTCCAAGTGCTATATCTGGCTTTATACCTAACGCTATGTTGGATGTTTTCTAGGTGCAATTCTTGGCTCTATACTTGACACTATGTTGGATGTTTTTCATGTCGAAATTCTTGGCACAATTCCTATCGCTAAACCTGGATTAATATATGGTGCTATGTTATTCAAGACATTTTTTTGGAGGCTATTATGGGCGTTATATGGGATGACTTCTTGGACATTAATTGGGACGTTAATTGGGATGCTAATTGGGATGATAATTATGATGCTAATTGGGACACTAATTGGGACACTGATTGGGACGTTAATTGGAATGCTAATTATCATCCAAAATAGCACCAACTTTTAAAAAGGGACGCTAATTGGGATGCTAATTGGGACGTTATTTGGGACGCTAATTGGGACTCTAATTGGGATGTTAATTGGGACACTAATTGGGACGATAACTGGGACGCTAATTGGGATGCTAATTGGGATGCTAATTAGCGTCCAAAATAGTGGCAGCTTTTAAAAAGGAATGCAAATAACGCCATTAAAAGTGCCATCCCGTGGAAAAGCATCCACTTTGTCCAAAAAATGATGAAAATACACTAAAAGTGATGGTGGATGCTAAAAAGGAAGCTAAAAGAGACGCTAATCACATGGTTTTATTGTAGTGATTGTTGAAACAATGAATGTCCCTATAATCATTACACCAAAAGAACCCATAATAGACAAAGAGATTTCCATATGATTGAGTATAGACAAGAAGAAATATGCAATAATCGTTGCAAAAATAAGTGAAGAGGTGAGTCGGTATAGAACACATGATAAAACCTCGCATGATGCCTTAAAGAAGTTAAAATACTATTTGACTAACATTAAAAATTGGAGCTAATTCAATTGATGTTAAAGCTATTCAATTGAAAGTTGAAGGATAATGATCCAATGATTGACACTTTTGATATCATAGCAATCATTAATGAAATACATGCCATTAATTTGAAGGTATGTCTTCCTCTCACTTCCTTCGTTAACTTCCTCTACCACACATGTTCATACTACCTTGAATCACTTCAATCTATTGGTAAATCTAAAGGCCTCACCTGTGGCACTCTAATGTGTTTAAATTATTATTAATCCTCCCTTTGACCACTAGTCTATTTGTTTATGTTCGTAGCTTAGGAGGTATTCATCACTCCACTAATGCGTGGGGAACACACCTAGGGGACACTTGCCACTTACTGCACCTGTTTGCATCAGTTTAGGTGCCCCATGGACCAATCCCTATATTTTAGGAACCCACTCTGAGTATCACTGGCAGTTGTCTCCAATAGGTAATCAGTTAAGTATATTTATGCTCTAATTCCCTTGAGTTAGATTTCTCTCATTCATCCTAGCAGCAGTTTGTATTATTTAAGGGAGGTAAGGTGAATTTGCTTACCTACCCACATCAATTAACTAGTTATGAACTATTTTAGTGATCTAGAGTTGCATTAGTGAGCTCTAGTTGTGATTTTCCCACACTGAGTTAGATCCAAAGTCCGTCCAAGTTGGTAGATTCAACTGCCTCTTTAGGCGTTCGAATTATCCTATATATATAACCATTGTATTACATATTATTTATTGAATATGAGGATTAACATTGATTAATGGATTGTGATTAATTTTTAAATTGTTGGTCTCATGAGTGTTTCTTTATCTTCCGTGAATTAATGATCTGAGTTAATCAATTGCTTCTCTCTCTTCCAAAATTCTCCATTTAAATCTTGCAGGGTTGATGATCCTATGCTTGATTGAATTTTACATAGTATCGGAGCTTGTATCAAGGCCAAACGCAAACCTCGGAAGCTTTCATTGATGCATTAGAAGCTGTTGGGTTCCACATAAATCCTGGAATTATTGCATTGCTCCCTATGGATTTTGTCCAGAGAAGTCTATCCAGGTGTGAAGCACCGAGAGAAAGTACACATGTTGAAGTAGAGAGTGTTTGGTCTAATTTGACTCAAATCGAATTGTTTTTACAATTTTTTTTAGGTACAACTTCAATATGGATTTGAAATAAGTTCCTCCTCTATCACCATTCAATTATGGTGAGTGGAAATTAAGGATGGTTGCATATCTTAAGAGCCATGATCTCCTTGATGAATCTTTTGGACCTGGTAAAGAATCTTGTGAAGAGGAAAATGATTGCCTAAATGACTATGATATAGAATATGGAAATATGTGTATGGTAATGACTCCTAATATGCCTTATCTCATGGAATCTGTTGAGTATCAATTTGAGCTCTAGAGAAATCTAGATAAATCCTTTGGTGTGCACAAAGAAGTAGATAATACCTTAAGTGAATCCAACACCTCCTCAAGTGTTCTTCCTTCAAATGTATCGGACTCAATTTTCTCCAATGAAGTTGTTCAAGATGAAGAAATAGAAGAATCTTCAACTCATTCAATTCGAATTGTTGAAAGTCTCCTTCTCCTGTTTCTCCAGAAGTTTATGAGATCTCTGATATCTCATCTTCTCGTATATTTGATCCAGAAGAAGACATTTGAATTCCCATTTTTGAAGAAAAACTCTCCTTCCATCCTACTCAGTTATTCTCCGTTGTTTCTTCTATTATAAATTATGTGCAAAGTTTTCCATTGAAAGCTCAAAGAGTTGAAGAGAAATTCAATTCCTATCTCTTTGATCATGTTGCTAGTGTGCATACAAGTGATATTTTGGATGTTTTGGAAGAAATATCATATTTTAGGAGTGATCCATTCACCCTCATTGATCTATTTCTTCCAGGGAATTCCTACCTGATTGCTTGCACCAATTCTCAAAGTTTTATTGAAGAAGGAGAGAATAGTGCATCTGTCATCTCAGTGGCACAATTGGAACCTTTGTTCCTCATTATTGGATCTAATATCACCTTATTTGTTTTTAATTTCAAGTTTCAACACCTTTCCTCGTTCTTGGATTTGATATCACCTTATTTCGTTTGAATTTCAAGTTTTAATACCTTTCAGTCATGCTTGTGATTGTTCTCATTAGTATTGGTGTGAAAAATCAAGCACCTCAAGTCTCTTTCAAACTTGTTAATGGGGATTCGATGTCATTTTCTTCTCATGAATTTGTTGATAAGAAATATTGTGATTCTATGGATATTTTGAAAGCTAGATCAGATTATAGATCTCATACATTTGCTCTCCTTGGTATCGTGTCTTCTCTCCCTTCCCACTTGATCACATGCTCATCTCTTCACAGTGCTAGTAAATATGGAGACCTATTGCATTCGCTTGGACACTTTCTCCTCACTTTCGGAGCTGAATTTACCTCACATCGTTCAATGTTCAAAGTTGCAACATCTTAGTTGCTTGGGTTTACCTCACATGGTTTGAATTCTCAAGCACTTTTTCTCTTTTGTCAGACTATATCATTTTCTCTACATCGTCACATAATCTATTATGCAACTGTCTATGTTCCTGATTTAGTTGAGCATATTCATGTTATTCCAAAGAATAAAATTCCTCAAGACATAATAATTTAGTTTGGATAGGTTCACATGCACAATCCTAGTATACTAGTGCACACAAGGACCATCACACTGCATTACTGCTTCATAAAGATGCAGATTGCAGAAATATTTTCACAAGTTTTTACTAAAAAAGAAAATTTATCTTAGTATGAAAGCTTGATCCTGATTTTCCTGCTTATTTTGAGCGGGGGGGGGTTCCCATGGGGTTTTCCCCATTTTCCTCAGTTGTTAAGCAGTTCCTTTTACATTTATATTGTAAGGGTGACCTTTGGCCTTAGTTTCTAGGGCCTAGGTTATCCAAAGTCAATATTAACGGGGGGTGTTGGGATTATTATTAATCATCCTTTTGACCACGTAGTCTATTTGTCTACTTTCCTAGCTTAGGAGATATTCATCACTCCACTAGTGCATGGGAAACACACCTAGGGGACACCTGCCATTTACTGCATCTATCAGCATGAGTTTAGTTGCCCCACGAACCAATCCCTATAATTTAGGAACCCACTCCGAGTGCCGCCAACAATATCCAATAGTTGAATCCAGTAGCTATTCAATTAAGTCGAGTTATTCTCTGATTCCCATCAGTTAGATCACTCTCAGTCATCCTAGCGCCAGTTTGCATGATTTAAGGGAGGTAGGGAGAATTTGCTCACATGCCCACATCAGTTAACTAGTTGTGAACTGTTTTAGTGATCCAGAGTTGCATCAGTGAGCTATAGTGGTGATTTTCCCACACTAAGTTAGCTTCGTAGTCAGTCCAAGTTGGTAGATTCAACTGCCTCTTTAGGCATCTGAATATGAGGATTAACACCGATTAATGTATATGATTAATTAATCCAATTATTGGTCTCATGAGTGTTTTTTATCTTCCATGAATTATTGATCTGAGTTAATCAATTACTTCTCTCTCTTCTACAATTCTCCATTTGAATCTTGTAGGCTTGATGATCCTATGCTTCATTGAATTTTACATAATGGAAAATATTGTGGAAGGAGAGAAAGCCTTTAGAAACAAGATAGTTAAACCCATTGGATAAACCTTGTATTTTCCTCAGAAAGAGAAGAATAATCCAAATTATTATTCTAAAGGAGAAGATATTAAGAGAGGACATGGAAGACATAAGTTTAGAGGTAGGGTGGTAGAAATAATCAAAACAAGGATCTTGACCTTCATTGTTTCCATTGTGGAAAGGATGGGCATGATGCATATCATTATTGGGCTTGACTAGAGATGATTAAAGAGAAGCATAAATACAATAAAGAAGAAAAAAGGTAAATATGATTATGTGTTTTTGAGTAGTATGTAGGTTCCTTAGGGCCTTGGAAATTAAGTTCAATGGAAGAAGGTCATACATTTGGCCCTAAAGAAACCTTTGAGGCATATAAATCCATTAACAATGCCTTAAAGGACCATCCATGATTTTTTAGGACTATTCATGGCACTATGTATCTAGATGTCTTGTATCCTTAGGGACTTTGACTTGGTCAATGGACCATTCCTTTAGCCCTATAATTTATGTTTAGTAAACAATTCCATGAACAATTCCTCAAAGAACCACACATGAATCCATAGTGGTATCCATAACATTATGTTTCTACGTAATATTATGTCCTTTGGGCATTTGACATGATCAAAAGAGGATAATTTAAAGAGTTCCTAATGCACACACATGCTCCTAGTTGTATGTTTGTAGGGGATGGGAAAGAGGGAGGGACTTGTAGATGGAGAAAGATAACGAAAGTAAGGGATGGGGAAGTGTAATAGTTCAAGGGGAAGGGAGAGAGTGAGTGAGTAATAGGTGAATAGGGAGGGAATTATAAATGGAGAGAGAGAGGAGTGGGTAATAGAAATCTATGGAGGGAGAGAAAGAAAGAGAGTGAGGGGGAGGGAGAGAGGAGTTAAGATAGAGAGAGGGAGAGAGAGTGAGAGTGAGAGAGGAAGAGAGAGAAGTATAGTGGGAGAGAGAGAGAGAGAGAGAGAGAGGAAAAAAGAGTGGGAGGTTGATGAAGGTGATGAGAGAGGTGGGGAGAGAGGGGAAGGAGATAGGGAATATGGAGTGGGAGAGAGGGAGGGGGGAGAGAGGGGGGAGAGAGAGAAAAAGGGGGGAGATAGTGAGATTGATAAGATTTATAGAGAGAGGGGGAGTGTGAGAGGTAGAGAGAATCAAATAAGGTAAGAGAGATAGAGGAAGAGAGGAAGGGATAGAGAGAGAAAGAGTGAGGGAGGGTGGGGGAGAGAGAGAGAGAGAGAGAGAGAGAGAGAGAGTAAGGGAGATGAAAATTAAAGTGATGGTGATAGAGGAAAGGGAAAGATAAAGGGGGATATGGAGAGAGGGTAAAAATAAGACAAAGAGAGAGAGAGAGAGAGAGAGAATGGTGCGTGCAAAGAGACATGGGGAAGGAGATATATGAATAAGGAGGGAGAGAGAGAGAGGGACAAAGAGTGTGAGAGAGAGGGAGGGAGAGATTGAGAATTTTTGGGGAGAGAGTCCCAAAATTGGATACATAATCTCAGGGATAAACTTGCAAAGGCATGTGTCAGTATTTAAGGAACTATTCATGTTTCTAGATGCCTTGATGGTTTATTTAGGGACAAAGGTATGATATTCTTCCTTAGAATGACCTTCCCAATGCCCTAGGACACCCACATACTACCAAAAAACTACGTAATAACACTTATACCCTCAATCATAGGCCAATCATACCCTTAGTAGATCATGTATGATTGCTGGAGGAAACATTCTTAGACCTAGATAGATAAAATATTCATTTAGGGACTTAGCTTCAAGTCTCCTCCATTGACCATGTCTAAGGATTGAATGCCACAAAATCTAGATCTATAGTGTGATGGATACCCATACCATGTCATGCATGGTGACTCAAGGAATTGTTAAAGGCTCTAAATTCCTCAACGATTTATTTAGGAACAAAGGAATGGATTTTTTCACTGTAACAGGGCGCTCGCAAGAAGCTGCTACCCAAATATGATGTAATAGGAGCATGCAAGAGAAAAAAAACAAGAACGCGCATGCACCCTTAGAGGCACGCACACGATAATGCTTCGGCAATGGTGAACCTCCACATTTGATTGCCAATTTGGACAATAGGAGCGTGTGCGCACTCCTAATGACACAAGCACGCCGGATTTCCAATCTAGACAATAGGAGCATGCACGCTCCTAATGACATGTTCCCGTCGGATTGCCAATGTGGAAAGTAGGAGCACGCACGTGCTCCTAATGACACATGCACATACGTATCTGGAAACGAACGCGTGTTTTGCGCGATCGCATGCAGGGAGGTGCTTGCGTCACTATGTTTAAAAAAAAAGTGAACAATTTTGTTTTGTTCATCATCATCATTCCATTGAAAATGCTTGAAAATAAAATCAAAGCAAAGTTTCAACTAAACCTATTAACATCATCATCATCATCATTGTTCCTCATCATCGTCATCATCATCATCATCATCATCCTCATCATCATCATCATCACCATCGTTGTCGTCATCATCATCATCCTCATCCTCATCCTCATCATCATCATCATAGTCATCATCATCATCATCATCATCACCATCATTGTTCATCACCATCGTCGTCATCATCATCATCATCATCATCATCATCATCATCATCATCATCATCATCCTCCTCCTCCTCCTCATCATCATCCTCATCCTCCTCCTCCTCATCATCATCATAGTCATTATCCTCCTCGTCTTCATTATCATCATCATCCTCATCCCCATCATCATCATCATAGCCATCATTGTCATCATCATCATTGTCATCATCATCATCATCATTATCATCACCATCATATTCATCATCATCCTCATCATCATAATCAACATCATAATCATCATCATCATAGTCATACTATCCGTGATCCTCATCCTCATCATCATCATCATCATCGGTATTGTCATCATCATCATCATCATCGTCATCATCATTGTTCATCATCATCGTCATGGTCATCATTGTCATGGTCATCATTATCGTGGTCATCATCATCATCATCATCATCAACAACAACATCATCCTCATCATTGTAATCATCATCATCATCATCATAATCATCGCCATCGTAGTCATAGTCATCGTGATCATCATCATCATCATCATTGTCGTGATCATCATCATCATCATCATCATCACCATCATTGTTAATCATCATCATCATTGCCATCATCATCATCATCATCATCCTCATCATCATCATCATCATAGTCATCATCCTCATCATCATCATTGTCATCATACTCCCCATCATCATCATCATTTTTCCTCATCATTGTGGTCATCATCCTCATCCTCATCCTCATCATCACCATCATTGTTCATCATCATTGTCATCGTCATCATCATCATCATCATCATCCTCATCGTCATCATCATCATCATCATCATCATCCTCATCGTCATCATCATCATCATCATAGTCATCATCCTCGTCAGCATCATTGTCATCATCCTTATCATCATCATCATCACCATCATCATCATCATCATCATAATCATTGTTCCTCATAATCATCATCATCATCCTCATCATCATCATCATCATCATCACCATCATTGTTCATCATCATAGTCATCATAATCCTCATCCTCATCATCATTGTCGTCATCAACATCACCATCCTCATCATCATAATCATCATAATGATCGTCATCATAGTCATAGTCATCATGATCATGATCATCATTATCATCATCATTTTTCCTCATCATTGTCGTTATCATCATCATCCTCATCATCATCATCACCATCATTGTTCATCATCATCCTCATCATCATCATCATCATCGCCATCAACATCATCATCATCATCGTAATTATCATAATCATCGTCATCACAGTCATAGTCATCCTGATCATCCTCATCATCCTCATCATCATCATCACCATCATTGTTCACCATCATCGTCATCACCATCATCATCATCATCATCATCATCATCATCATCGTCATCCTCATCATCATCATCATCATCGTCATCCTCATCATCATCCTCCTCATCATCATCATTGTCATCATCCTCCTCATCATCATCCTCATCATCATCATTGTCATCATCCTCATCATCATCATCATTCCATTGCAAATCAGGGATGATTTTAAGGAACCATACTTATTTAAAAGTGTATAAATGTTGGTGAATATTACCAATTCTTAAAAAGCCAACTATAAAATGATTGGCGATATTTTTCAAAAAATATTTTAATTTCCAAGGATTTTATATCGTTTATATAATAATTTGGCGATTTTTAGGGTGAAAATTTTTTACCTCGTCAAAATTGGGTGAAACAGGGCTTAAAAAAATGCAAAATGGCGAATCTTTTTTGGGAGAAAAACATGGAAAAATAGCCCACTAGGCTAAAATTCGCCCCTAAAATTATCCTTGTTAAAAATGTTTGAAAATAAAATCAAAGCAAATTTTCAACTAAACCTATCATCATCATCATCATCATCATCATTGTTTCTCATCATCGTCGTCATCATCATCATCCTCATCCTCCTCATCATCATCAACATCATTGTTCATCATCATTTTCATCATCATTGTCATCATCATCATCATCATCATCATCATCATCCTCATCGTCATCGTCATCATTAGAGTCATCATCCTCATCATCATCATTGTCATCATCCTTATCATCATCATCACCACCACCATCATCATCATCATCATCATTGTTCCTCATCATCATCGTCATCGTCATCATCCTCATCATCATCATAGCCATCATCATCCTCCTCATCATCATCATTGTCGTCATCAACATCACCATCATCATCATCATAATCATCATCATCATAGTCATCACCATCATCATCATCATCATCCTCATCATCCTCATCATTATCACCATCATTGTTCATCATCATTGTCATCGTCATCATCATCATCATCATCATCCTCATCGTCATCATCATCATCATAGTCATCATCCTCATCATCATCATTGTCGTCATCCTTATCATCATCATCACCATCATCATCATCATCATCATCATCATTGTTCCTCATCATTGTTGTCATCGTCATCAACGTCATCATCCTCATCATCATCATCATCGTCACCATCATTGTTCATCATCATAGTCATCATCATCCTCATCATTGTCATCATCAACATCATCATCCTCATCATCGTAATCATCATAATCATTGTCATCATAGTCATAGTCATCGTGATCATCATCATCATCATCTTCATCATCATTGTTCCTCATCATCGTCGTCGTCATCATCATCCTCATCATCATCACCATCATCACCATCATTGTTCATTATCATAGTCATCATCATCCTCATCATCATCATCGTCGTCGTCATCAACATCATCATCCTCATCATCGTAATCATCATACTCATCGTCATCATAATCATAGTCATCGTGATCATCATCACCATCATCATCCTCATCCTCATCCTCATCATCATCACCATCATTGTTCATCATCATTGTCGTCGTCTTCGTCGTCATCATCATCATCATCATCCTCATCATCATCATCATAGTCATCATCCTCATCATCTTCATTGTCATCATCCTCCTCCTCCTCATCATCATTGTTCATCATCATCATTGCATTGCAAATGCTTGAAAATAAAATCAAAGCAAAGTTTCAACTAAACATCATCATCATCATCATCATTGTTCCTCATCATTGTCGTCATCATCATCGTCATCATCGTCAACATCATCATCATCACCATAACAAGCACAACAATCAAACACAAGAGACAATAGACACAAAGATTTTCCTCGGGGAAACCATAAAGGAGAAAACCCCACAACTTCCTCAGAGATAGAATCAGCACCAAAAGTAAAACCCCAAAAACAGTAAGATGATCTCCCGACAGCAGTAGTCTCTCTCTCTCTCTTGTCCCAGCAACTTCTTCTCTCACTCATGTGCCCCAGTGAGTGAGTGTGTGCGTGTGATAAATAGAGAGTCTCACTCTCTATTTATATTCTTTTGGTCACTTAACCTTTAACTCTGTTATGTAGGCTCGAGTAATCCTAACTCAGTTATGTAGGCTCGAGTAACCACAACTAGGGTACTAATGACCCGACTTACATTAACTCACCTAAGGCCAACTTCTCTTAGGAGAGTCTAATAACCCTAGTGCCCCACAACTGTGGGGACTTTAACCCTTGATCAATAGGAGGGTTACCCACAATGACTTTACATGACTTGTTTACATTATTGAATCTCCTGATAGGAACATCGGGGCATGGCATGACTCAAATACATTACAGACACTTCCCGTAATAAACATCGGGGTACAATACATAAGATATACGAGTGAATACATTCTAAAGTTACAAATACATCAACAATCCTCTGCATCATCATCATAGTCATCATCCTCATCATCATCATTGTCATCATCATCATCATCATTATCATCACCATCATAGTCATCATCATCCTCATCATCGTAATCATCATCATAATCATTGTCATCATAGTCATACTATTCGTGATCATCATCATCATCGTTGTCATTGTCATCATCATCATCATCATCCTCATCATCATCATGATAGTCATCATCATTGTCATCATCTTCCTCATCGTCATCATCATTGTTCATCATCATCATTCCATTGCAAATACTTGAAAATAAAATCAAAGCAAAGTTTCAACTAAACATCATCATCATCATCATCATCATCATCATCACTATCATTGTTCATCATCATCCTCATCATCATCATCATAGTCATCATCCTCATCATCATGATTGTCATCCTCCTCCTCCTCCTCATCATCATCATGGTCATCATCATCATTCCATTGAGAATGCTTGAAAATAAACTCAAAGCAAAGTTTCAACTATATCTATCATCATCATCATCGTCGTCATCATCATCATTGTTCCTCAACATCATCGTCATCATCATCGTCACCATCGTCGTCACCATCGTCATCATCATCGTCACTGCCATCATCCTCATCCTCATCATCACCATCATTGTTCATCGTCATCGTCATCATCATCACATGGGGGGTTCACTAGTGAGGTGATATCATATCACGTCCATTCATATTGGGAGTTTGAATACTCCTAAAAGCCCCAAAAATATATTGTCTCGTATTAAGGGGTCAAGGGGGTTCTTAATTTGACATAGTAACATACATATTGGGGGTTATTTTATTTGGGAAGGATGAGGAATAACCTCCAAATTGTGGGATGTATTCATACCTCCAAATAATGGGCTCAATTCATATCTCTAAATCACGGCTTGGATTCATATTAGTCCTAGTTTTTGCTAAGGAATAACCTCAAAATAGTGGGATAGATTCATACCTCCAAATCATGGGATGGATTCATATCAATCCTTACTTTTAATAAGGAATAAATTCCAAATCGCAGGATGTATTTATACCTCCAAATCATTGAACTTTAAACTTTTATTTTTGTAAGAGTATTTTTTTAGGCTGGGGTTTAGGTGGGTATTGAGATTCCTCCAAACCTTGTTGTGAGACAACCAAGAAAAGTGAGATCAATATTTCTTGGCTCACTAGAACCAAGGCAAGTTAGATCAATCATTCTTGACTAATTATATATTTCAACCTTTTGTATTATTCATTAACATTTTCACATTGCCAGTTAGGAATAGTTGTTAGATTGAGTTATATTTGGCATATTCATAATTGTAATTTCAATTTTGATATGCAAGGCATTTGTCTTAATATTGTATTGGAATTGACATGTAAATAGGTGAGAATATAAATCCTTATTTACATACCCTATGTGTTATCATTACCGTGAAATGGTATCATATACTTTTCACCATATGTGTATCTTTATAACTATTGCATTGTTGACACTTAACGAGGAATATTTTTCCCTCTCCTGTAAAGATAAATAAAGCTAGTTATAACTTAAGAAAAGGAAACTAAATGTTGTTAATTCCCTTGATTGCAAGAATAAATGTAGAAGTAGTGGAATAAATTCATTGCATCTTGTGAATGGCCCAAATCCAAGCTATGCACATGATCATTTGGTGTTATTCAATAGTAAGAGGATTTTTTTCTATGTTCATTTGGGTTCAAACATCAATGATGTTTAATTTGATAGGAAGGTAGGGAATTCCATCCATGAAAGGGTTTCAATTTTTCATTTTTTAGTTTAATTTATTAAGTTTGTAGAAAACATGAGCTCTCTATGGCTATACTTGTATTTGTATGATATAAAATTGGTAGATTGGCAAGTTGTGGTGTGAAACATCTACAATTCTCATATTTTCTAAGCATTGCACTAACTATTGGACTATCATTATTTTACTGTCTTTGTTACATTGATCTCTTGAGTCTATTATATTTTATGCATTTTTATTTCCTCGTTACTATTTCATTGGGTCTTCCACTATCCAACAATAAAAATTGACCAGTTACCCCTATAATCCTGGTGGTATCATTATTAGCATTATACTATTATTTTATTTGGCATCATGTTTATTTATACTAAGATGTATTAGGGATCTTGTTTGTTACAACTTGATAATATGATATAAATGGGGTATTGAAAACGGATTGATAAAAATCAATACCTACAATATCTAGTAAAACTAGGGGTTTTGTTAATTGGAAAGGTATATTGGGAGGGGTGTTCAACAATACAATTTTAGGAGGCATTTTCCAGTATTTAGTGAAATTAGGGATATTCTTTAATATCCTATGAACGAATGTGATATGTAACAAATTTATAAGTGAACCCCCCGTGCGTCATCATCATCATCATCATCATCATCATCATCCTCATCCTCATCATCCTCATCATAGTCATCCTCCTCCTCCTCCTCCTCATCATCATCATCCTCATCCTTGTTAGATTTTTATTATTCAAGCTAGCATTATCTTAGGATCTTTAACTGAGAGAATAACAAGCACAGCAATCAAACACAAGAGACAATAGACACAAAGATTTTCCTCGGGGAAATCATAAAAGAGAAAACCTCACAACTTCCTTAGAGATAGAATCAACAACAAAAGTAAAACCTCGAAAACAGTAAGATGATCTCCCGACAGTAATAGTCTCTCTCTCTCTTGTCCCAACAACTTCTTCTCTCACTCATGCGCCCCAGTGAGTGAGCGTGTGTGTGATAAATAGAGAGTCTCACTCTCTATTTATATTCTTTCATTCAATTAACCTTTAACTCTATTATGTAGGCTCAAGTAACCACAACTGGGGTACTAATGACCTGAATTACATTAACTCACCTAGGGCCAACTTCTCTTAGGAGGGTCTAATAACCCTAGTGCCCCACAACTATGGGGAATTCAACCCTTGATCAATAGGAGGGTTACCCACAATGACTTTACATGACTTGTTTACATTATTGAATCTCCCGATAGGAACATCGGGGCATGACATGACTCAAATACATTACAGACACTTCCTGGAATAAACATCGGGGTACAATACATAAGATATACGAGTGAATACATTCTGGAGTTACAAATACATCAACAATACTCTGCATCATCATCATAGTCATCATCCTCATCATCATTATCATCACCATCATAGTCATCATCATCCTAATCATCGTAATCATCATCATAATCATTGTCATCATAGTCATACTATTCGTGATCATCATCATCGTCGTCGACATTGTCATCATCGTCGTCATCGTCATCATCATCATCATCATCATCATCATCATTGTCATCATCATTGTTCATCATCATCGTGGTCATTATCAACATCATCATCCTCATCATTGTAATCATCACCATCATCATCATAATCATCGTCATCATAGTCATAGTCACCGTGATGATGATGATCATTGTTCATCATCATCGTCACCATCATTGTTCATCATCACCGTCATCGCCATCCTCATCATCATCATCATCATCATAGTCATCATCCTCATCATCATCATCATCATTCCATTGCAAATGCTTGGAAATAAAATCAAAACAAAGTTTTAACTTAACAGATGCATGCACGCATGTTCAATTTTTTTTTAATTTAATAGATGCGCGCACGCATGTTCAAAACAAAGTTTTAACTTAACAGATGCGCACACGCATGTTCAAAACAAAGTTTTAACTTAATAGATGTGCGCATGCGTGTTTAACGCAGACGCACTTAGAAGCGCGAGCACACTTCTAGTGCGTGCGCGTTACATTTTAAACTACGCACACGCGTGATTTAAATTTAGAATTTTGGCGGGCACCTTTTTTCCAACCTACGTGGTGGATGACTTGGCTTCTTTAGTTTTAGGTTCGGGTTGCCAAACCAAGTGGTTTGGATTTTCTTATGACATAAAATATGTTTTGTACCACTTCTCCTATTTCATGCATGATTTTGCATATGCCACGCTTGTCCACTACTAATGAAAATTCACATAGTTGTGTAACTTTGTCTGTAGATTCTGAATATATAATTTTTATTTAAATCTATTTTTTATTTAATTTTAAATGGACTAACGTCAATCTAACAAAAAATATAGGTTGTTTGCTTCAACTATAACTTTTGATTGGCTCACCTATTTAGAAAATGGAAAAGAACCCGCACAAGAAGACACAAAGACCTACATCCTTAAAAAAAAATATAGTTCATTGACTATGTTAAGACCAAGATGTCATGGACCAATGCTCGACCTTGTCATTTTAGGGTGTCATTGACTTCCTTAATTAAAATATATATATATATA
>LPNX010047192.1:4154-34999 GCA_001517045.1 Pseudotsuga menziesii
GGGTCCGTACCTAAGGTTAAGATGGAATGGTCATAAGGCAATGCATAAGTGCAAGCAGATGTGAAATCCTAACCTATATGCCAGTTCAGACATAATACCTGTGACAGGCATGAACGAGTTGAAACCTCAGAGAGAGTGTACAAAACTGGACCCTACATGGTAACGATATTAGTCCAAAACAACCCAAAATATTCAATAAAGAATCAAAACTATAAGAAATAGGGAGGAATGATCATGACAACTGCACTCAAAGGAAACAATGCGGTGAACGATGGAATATAAAAAGGAAATATAGGTGTAGACCCAACGTTCACGCATCCACTACCACCCCCATGAGGGTGACCACTGGTGTAAAGACCAAGCGAAAAATAAATAAAAATCCTCCACAAATGGAGTAGAGGATGGAATATGACCATTCCCAAATCTATGAGCACGACAAGGGGCTGTGATGCCGCCAAGTCTGACACCAGAGTCCGTACTAGGACCAAGGATGGGTGATAAGATACTAGGCATGCCGAAAATAAAAGGACCTGAACTCAATAGAGCATAAATATACTCAAGTCATCACGATCCCAAAGGCCAACTAGCGCACAAAGAGCACACTCATAAGAAAATCTACAGCCGAAATACAAGCAAACCAAGGGGAGGATATGTGAGCTCCTGAATGCAGCAGGTGTGTCTCACCTAGGAGAGGCTCGAAACTCCCATACACTACAAGCAGAGGTACGTAACCAATTATAGTGGCCCTCAGCTTCAACGCATAAAGCGACTGTGCTGTCCGACCTCTACCTGACCAGGACACCTGCAGAATAACCTCTGCGAAGTACCCTCTCGATAACCTAGGTAAGGCAACTAAGGTCACCTAAATATACTCAATGCTCAGGCGGACAGTCGCAGGTGGGATTGACCGTATGGGCAGGGTAGCAAACCTCGAAACTCTCGAAAGAGCCCCCAGATATGAATACAATCCTGGAAATATCTCTGGTGCTACTTAGTTATGACTAGGGGTCATCCCAATCAATAACCACTCACACTGCCTCGTGCTTAACTTCCTTTTGAGAGGAGGACCTTGAGAACACTGGTTATACCAAGGATTTCACACACTCACCTAGACAGACACATACATGTTGTTGTTTAGTGATCTTGGAGAATTGACTTACAATGAACTATTCCAAGATCCTAAAACCTAAGCTTGTTGGTGCACCCTATAAAAGAAAAGAGTGTAATTCATTTTAATTTAGCGTTGATTTTAATTGGCTGTAATTACTCAAAGGGAAATGGTCGTGCAACTAGTGATATGAAGACTTAGTAGTGAAATAAAAGTGCACACCATAACAAACAATGCTAAGTGCAATCTTTGTCAAATGAAAAATAGGGTATGCCACTACATGAGATGCATAAATATATATTCCTTTCCGAATGCCAATGCAATCCTTCCTATATGAAAGCCTAAACACAACTCTCATCCAAGCAATCCAATGCAAGTACCTCCTCAAATCCATATCTAAGATGCAACTAAGAGTGCAGCTACTTTGTATTTTTCAATATAAAAGAATGAAAAATGCAATAAAAGTCATCTAAAACTCTCGGTCTCTGCAGCAAGTATAAAAGACAAGCCCAGCAAGACACCGAGACAAAAAGAGTAATGCACTAATGGCAAAACAAAAAGGATAAATGATTGAAACTACTTTCAAAGAAAAATCAATGAAAATGCGGTCTCTGGTCACAAAAGAAGCATCCAACAGACAACAACAAACCCAAGAAAGACCCAACCACACTCACAACCCACCCAGCAACTTCCCATAACATCAAACTCACCAAAAGGGAGGATGTACGCTACTGTTTAAAGAACAACTGCGTATATACGCGACTTTTGGCCAAAAACCTGAGTGTATACGCGGATTTTGGCCAAAAATATGCGTGTATACGCGACTTTTGGCCAAAAATATGCGTATGTACGCGACTTTTGGCCAAAAACCTGCGTATACAGAGAAGGCAGTGGTAAAAAGCAGGCCAAGGGTCAAACCAATAAAGGGGAGTGTCAATGGATGAACATACTATAACATGCGACACAGAAACAGGGAGAAACCAAGAGCAAGTCAATAATATCAAGCCCATTGTGCCCCCAACCCCAAAGAAAAACAAGGAACATCCCTAGAGGAGTCGCCAATTCTGTTACGGAGAGAAATTCCTATGGCTTGGGGTACCACAACAGACAGCTTTGACTCTAGAAATCAATCTTTCCCAATATGCAATAGAAATAAAATGTCTAACACTAAAGGATCAGACCTCGTACCTTATTCCGGACGGTTGAAGTAGATCCCCGTTGAGCTTTCCAATCTTTAGCTTGAATTGATATAATACTTCCTCAACAACCAGTAAACAATACAAGCTTACTATATATCATGGTGTTAGATCTATTCTAGCATATATCATCAACGATGTAAAAGCATTTGACATATTCCAATGGATACAATATTTAATCAAATATACATCATCGGACAGGAAAAGATAGTTCTTATTAATATAAATCAGAGATTACAAGATAGATACAACCTCTGACGGCATGTCTGCGAACCGGAGAAACTGAATCCCCAACTTGGGCCTCCACCACTTCAATCCTCCATCTCACGATAGCAAGCTCACTAGAAAACGGCAAGCTTGGGAAGAACACAAAAGTGCTCCAAGGGACAAAGGGATGCAGACTCAAGTACAAATTCCGTCAACAATGGACTATAGTTTCTTTGCTCTCAATCTCTCTCTATGCCTTCAATGTACCATGGGGTTCCTTATATAGCTTCACAAGGGATAATGAAGGGTAGAATCCGAGCGATCTCAAGGCATATAGAAGGCCAGGAGTCGAATGAGTCGGATCCATGTCAAGGAAAACTCCAAAAGGATTTGGATTATGCACACACCCTGATGTACGCGGTTATAGGGGTCAAACCCGCGTATGTACACGGTTATCGGGTAAAAATCCGTGTATATCATTTTTCATATAGTTTTAGGGATGATCAAGGAAACATCAAAGGATAAAAGATGGTCCACGGGGTCTAAAGAGTCTGCAGCGGGATAGGGGAAGGCCATACAAAGTGTGATTCACCTAGAGTGGTGAAATCTGCTATAACAGTACCAGATCGTAAGCCAAGTTGGCACTCACATCACCATTAATGGTATTGTGCATCCAAAGAGAGCCCGTCAATGTAGCTTTTCCATTCAACCTTCCAAGTAGCACCCAGTTCTAGATCATCCTCAATCAACGAATAAGATTTATTGATATGTGAGAAGCCAAGGTTGCGAGCTTGCATGAGAGTGGTGATGCCATAGTCTTTGAGGTATTCACGTAGTTCCAAGGAGAGCACAAAGTCTGAGTTTAATCCAGCTATTGGGTCAATGTCCACTTTGATATGGGCACCATTACCTACTTTCCATCTCAGCTTGCAGCTGAGCCAAGGGAGAACATAGATGAAGTCGTTCCAATGTGTGAGGTATTTTGGATTACAAATTTTTTCGTATGGAGCCAAATATCAAACTTAAATCCAATAGTGTAATAGACTCAAAGGATACACGCATAAACATAATGGTTTCTAGTATAATTTTTTATACACTTATGGTTTCTAGTATCATATAAAGAGATGCAAGAGAACCGTGTAAAAATCAAGCCCCTTTGGTATGGAATAATTGAAAGGATCTTAAGTATAACTTAGCTAATTATTATGAAAGTACCCAATATAAATAGATACAATATGATCACTTAAAAATTAAGATTTTGGATCGTATACATTCGCGGTTTCTTAAGTATAACCTAGTTAATGGTTATAGATGGATTTTCCTTTAACACGGGTTAGATGTTTGATTAAATACAAAAAATGAAGATCAGATCCAATAAAATTATTAGGCCCTTCTGATTGTGAATCATATGGGATCTTTGGTTGTGTCTAAGAAAGCTATTATTTTTTGTTTGGAACTCTTCTTTGATGGTTTTTTTTTTCATTGATCGATATAGCCTAGTATCAACTAACCAAAATTCATCTTTTGTGATAGAACTTTGACAATTTATTTTTTAGTTATGTTGAATTTTCCTAGAGTTATGTCCCCAAATTTTGTGGATGATTCCTCATTGGTTCCATATCATGGAAACCTATCCTTTTGGGTGACATATTTCATATGTCATTGACTTTCAAGTTGTGCATCACCATCTTAAGAAATGTTTTTCTTTGGGAAAAAAATTCCTTAGGCTAATCGAATTTTAAGCTCAATGAAATTGAGTGTCATTTCTAATTAGGAAGAAAATAAATGACTTTGTGTTTAATCGAGCTCAACCCATTTAGTAATTGAGAGGATAAGCAATTCTTTAACTTTTCCAATATCTATTGTTTAATTTAGCAAATCTTGGGATTTTCATGCCTGTATGAATTAACTTGTGAAAGAAGGTTGAAGAAGAAGAGAAGAATTCAATATACATTGATCAAACATCCATGGAAAAATTGAACAACCAGGACAAAAAATTGGTCATAATAACTGTTGGAATATAATCCGTCGGGATTATACGTTATTGTAAATATTAGGAATATGAAGAGACTCTCGGATGTGTGATCCCCAGAATCATTGTAAATGTATAAATAAAGGCATTCTATGGAGAAATAATATGAATCGGGAGTTATTCATTTCAACAGTGGTATCAGAGCGGGTGCCTACCATAACTCATGCCTGTATGTTTGTCAGTCCTAGTAGTCTCGCTGCCAAACCTTCATCCTTCCTTCTACTTATTTATTTCAGGCTTCTTGCCCCATCAGTCTGTATTTACATGCGTTTTCCTACAGCCTGGGTGCCAATAATTTCGTGCATCTCTCCTGCCAGTGCATTCATTTTGTGCGGTACAAGTCCAGGCCTGTGTTGAGGAATGGTTGTCTTAGGTATAAAACGGTCCCTTGGATACAGTATGCGTTATCTACTCCCTCAATTTCATGCGTGGTTGTGATTTCACTTTGCCAGAACATTCGAATTATTGCCCATACATTTTCTATATGTGTAACTCTGATTTTTCATTTCTGTCTCATTTATCACAGGGCTTGGTCTCACTCTGCTAGTGAGTATAGCGTTCTCATTTCCGCTCCCACTCTGTTGCTGCAATTATCCTTCCACCATTTCCACCCATCGTGCATCCACTCAGATGCTTTATCTTGTCCGTGTATAGACTCCCTCTACCTGCGATCCACGATGCCAAATAGAAATCTCAAACGGCTGCTTTTGACAGTCACATCTTAAATCTTGTTTTTTGGTGTGACTACATTCTCTCTTTATGCTAGTGATGAGACGTTTACAAACCTTCTCCACCTGCGGTCGATTTCCTTTTGTGTTGTGGTCTGTAAACTATCCTAGAGGGTCGTAAACCATTCATTCTTACATTTGCGTGGAGTTGTAATATACCAAGGATGAGTAATTTGGAGAGGAACCATTATGGCAATGTATTGCAAAGATGAACCAGACACTTGCTACTTGAAGACGATGAGGATTTGAGGAAGTATTTGAAAAGGCTAAGATTTTGTTGCTGAGATCGTTGAATGGTGCTGTTCAAAACCCTATATTTTGTGTGGAGTGCATCCTAATTTTTTATGGAGATGCGTTGAAGCTACTGCATGGAGAGCATTCTAATCCTGTGTTTCTTTGAGAGCTGTGCCTCTCCCTCACCATCACCTGTGTGAGGACTGTACATCTGCGTGACAGTTCACAAACAATGGTATTTACTTTGGCATATTGCTGAGCAGTTCTTCTAGTGCTAAAAATTTGCTTATGAACTGAATGATTGTATATGCTGCCAAGATAATGAATATAGAGCTGAGATTGCATTTGATAACTGAGATTTATTTTGAGAGCTGCAAATTCCATGTGTGAGTGACCTCTCTTGGTTGAATTTAAGAGTTATTCATATGATAGTGCATGGTATTCATATGATAGTGCATGGTATTCATATACTTCAAGAAATACACTTAATAGCAGAGACATTGACATTGTTGTAAAGCTTGAGGAAGGTGGCAGAGACTTAGACCTGCACCTTTACTCTTTCTTCTTTTTCTCCTATTGTTTTAGTTGCAAGATTCAATCACAGAAGATGCAATCTATAGCATCTGTAGTTGGTGCCACTCTCACTATCAAAGAAACTTATCCAGAATGGTGGAGGAAGAGCAAATATGCCTTCATCTACAATGACCTTTGGGACGGTATTTGCGAAGGCACCACAATAGAGACAGAAGCTGGAGGGCCCATAACCAGAGACCCAGGACCTCTAGAATCCGAGAAAGAGAAATCCATTTGGAAAATAAAAGACAAGAAAGCTTTAGCGGTAGTCATTGCCACAGTCAGTGAAGAGGTGAGCCAGCACATATTGCCTGCAAAGTCATGTTTTGAAGCACTAAAAACGTTAAAAGATCTGTATGATTCACACTCTGAAATGGAAGTTATTCAACTAATGCTAAAACTATTCAGTTTAGAATTAAAATACAATGATCCCATGTTACTTGCCTCTGAAATCAAAGCTATCATGCACAAGATTCAAGCCACTGGTATGAAACCATATCTTCCCCTTGCAGCATTTGTAAAATCTTTGTATCCTTCTCAATCCAACTATACTGAGTCATTACAAGCAAGTGACAAGTTCAAATCACTAACATTTGACACCCTGGTAGAGAAGATAGCTGACAGAGAGAAAGCTTTTGGTAAGAAGATGTAATACCCCCATGACATTACTTTTATTTTTCATGTTTTGAAAAATTATTATTTTTATTATGTAATGAGTTATAAAACTCAAAGACTAGAATAACATTTGCACAAACAAACATTTTATTTATTTATTAATAAAGAAAATGACATTTGGAGAACTCAACTACATGAGGGGACACTAACCATGGGACCAAAAGAACATGTGTAAGCAAGCTAGACTGATTGATACCAATAAAATCCAATCCAAAACTCAACAACCAGACAAGATCCTAAATCATAGGGATTTAGAGATCTGATTGGAGATTTGATTGGGATGGCATAAGACCTGGGCAAAAGCTATATATATGAGTGCACTGGAATAGCACGGGACGCCGTGTTGTGCATGGAGAAACTTTGCTGTGAATGCATGTGTTGAGTGTTTCTCCCGTTTCATAAGTCCATCGCTTAGCTTATTACGGACTCTTAGAGAGAGTGCCGTGTGGAAGCTTTCTTGTTGTAGCTTGTTACGGACTCTGAGGATTGAGTGCCGCGAGGAAGTTACTTGCTGTTTTGGTGCATGGTTGGTGATCCAGCTCGGGGGTGGAGCGGAGCAAACCATTGAGTTGCTGCCTCCTATGGTTGGGAGGAGTTGATTCTCCAAGTGTGTTTCCCCTGGATTCAAGTAAGTAGATCTGGTTTAATTTCCCATATATTTCGGCTTGACTTATGGTTATTTGCATGATGAATAAAATATCTTGAGAGTCAAAACAAACCCTTTGTTTGTGTTTCTTTCCTGATGTATTGTTTATCCATGGGGATGTTACATATGGTATCAGAGCCTAGGTTCTAACACTCGGCCTTAAGGGCTCTTCATTTGTGTTTTGAATCTTTGAGATTTGTTTACGATTCTGTGTATAATGAAGAATTACTAAGCTATATTTTTTTTTACAAATATTGATAATTATAATCGAATTCATATGATTTCATCACTTCCGTGGCATGCGTTCTCTTTGTTCGATTTCATATGTGGATAGTTTGATTTGTGAGTTATTTATTTCGATTTCTGCATTGGCTTTATTCTCTGTCTTTTTTTTTTCTTCAAATGAGTGATGATTCTCCAAATCGAGGTCTGCCTGCGTTGAGTTTTCTCAAATCGCTGGAATGTTTTTGCATATTTAAATTCATCCCGAGCTATACGGTTGATCTTCTTTTACATTTTTGGATTTGCTGTTCCAAGTCGTTTATGTATGCCTGGACCCAGATCTCTGTATGTATTTTATTGTTTTTTCACTTTATGGATGATAATTAGCAACCTACTAAGCTTGATTATACCTTCTTAAAACCCAGATCTAAACACGGGTTGACTGCAGAGGATTTCCCCGCCAGGGTGTGATCTATTTGAGGTCTGCGTTTTCACTTACCGATTTCGTGATAACCATGATCTGCCTTTGATCTTTTTTTTATTCACTCTTGTCCGTATATTATATTTTTTTAATTATTCCAAATCATCCTCTGTATGTGGTTTGTTTGGGAATATAGATCGGAAGAGCCACGTTTACGCCATAATCATTGTAGGCTTGATATTTTTTTTTAGAAAACCAAATTTAGGAACCCGATCCATCCCTGTATGCATTCCAATCTTGCGTATATGGAACTGTATTTTTATGAAATTCTGATCTAGGTTTCCTTTTAATAAAATATCTAGATGGAGTTTATTTTTAATGAAAAGATTTTGATTTTAAAGTGCAGAATCATTGGGGATATTTACCTTATTTATTTTAATATGAAATGAAATTATCAGTGTGTTGTATATTACTCTCCCTCGATTAAAAGATGTACAATCAAATCAAACTCTCTGCTTGCGTTTCCATTACTCCATCTGTATTACTATGTTGTTAGTCTTAACCTGGAATCTATGTTTGATTGCTTGATACAAATATGTCTAGTAATACTTATGAGATTCCAACCTCTGCATATAATTTTTCCCTTCCCTTTGAGCTCGGAAAATGTGGTCGATAAAAACAATAAGATCTAATCACTGGTAGGCGGTTTAACCTGGAAGCTGCGTCTATCTGATTGATACAAATAAATTGACACGGTAGGCATTAAAATCTTGTATGCCTTTTTTTCGATCTGATCGATTTTGTTTGGTTACATAGATTTATGTTCTATTGATGCGTTAAAATCTTGGTCTGCCAGTCTGCCGCCGAGTTGTTTTTATCTTCGATGATCTCTATTTATTTTTATTTTAACTGAGCCTCTTTACCTAAATTTGCCGATGGGTTGTGGTGTCCGCTGGTCCCCGTTAATTTCTCAGTTTGAAAGTCTCGTGGATTGTGTTCAGCTCCTTATAAATACATATCATAATGGCGATATGGATTTTACTGTTTACATCGATCGAAAGATAGCGAGAGGCTTAATGCGTTCGATGGAATTATTTCTCCAACGAAGATAGCGAGAGGCTAACTGCGTTTGCCCGGAGTCAAACCTGGGTCTATTGTTTAAAGAGCAATTATGCTAACAGTTGGACTACAAACTCCAGATCCATTCTTTGTATGCTTTGTTATTTTTGGATCTAGAATGTATGCTGCGTTTTGTAACCTTCAGTCCAATCTCTGCATATGGTTTCTTAACTTTATAGATCTGATTACCGTATGGGATTCCAGCTTCGGCCTTAAGTACATACCTCACAAAAATGAACACTTCCAACGTTTTCATATATGCATTGCATCTTTACAATTTATTTCTAGATCTGTGATAGACTTGAAGGATTTTCCAATCATGTTTTACAGTTGCGTCTAATCTGAGACTGCGTTGTTTACCAAAATTTCTAAGCTTCAATCCGTTAATCCTGTTAAACCCCATCATGTGTTGGTTTTATAAATTGAGATTGTATGTTCGATTGTTTGTTCTGCAATTACTGTAAAATCAGATATGATGATCCAATCCTACGTTGATGGTTACCCAGAATGTTCCCAATCTGTATAACTGGGCATACTATTTACAGTGTCTATGTTTTGATGTTTATCCGTAATTTTGGATGTGTGTGCTCAGATCTGCGTGGATATTTCTTTTGCATATATTTCCCTGGCCCACGTAGATTTTAGTAAGTACATATCTTAAATACTGGTATGTTCCTCTTCGATCTGAGTTGAAGTGTCAAAACTCTGCAACGCTTCCCCATTGGTCGAGTGGTGAAAAACTCTGCAATGTTTCCCATTGGTTTGCAATGACGTTTTCCCCAAAAAAATTTATGAATCTATCCAGTCCAAGTCTAATTGATGATGGTCGAAAACGTTTTTTTTGGATTTACCAAACTTTCATTTTGATCTGTGGTTTTAAAATTATATCAAACCCTTTTAATATCTGGGCTTGCATTTACAAAGATCTGCATTGATCTATATTGTGAGCATATAGTCTGCGTTGATTTATACTCTGTTTTCATTTTGCAAATGTCTGCGCTTGATTCGATTCCAAAGGACCGCGTTGGATTTTTTTTTAACGCTGCATTTGGTCTATAGAATATATATAAATATTTTCATAACTCAAATATGATCCTACATTTAATTGCATACGATTCTTTTGCATTTTTGGGTTAATATATATATTTGAGATATAAAGACAAAACAATCTCATTGCTTTTGTGTGGAAATATATTAGTATAAGCAGTTATGGGTATGTGTTCTTATAAAAAGGACTTATATATATATATATATATATATATATATATATTTCGTGTGAATTATACAGATTTGTTTTGTCACGGTTATATACCATGAATTACTTTGGGGTAGATTTTATTCCTTTATGAAATAAGTATTTGATAATTTTGAAAGTGGTTGAATACTCTTTTATAAATTGAATGATATTTTAATAAGATTATCCTCTTATAAAGTAAATGAATTAAAAGATTTAGTTTAGAAAATAAATTATACACCTCAGTGGGTAAAGATGTGTGTTACGGTTTAATGCATTTACATAGGTATGGTGAATGGTGAATTGCATGTTTCACAAATGTTTACTCATACACTTCCTTATTAGTAAATATTTATGAGAATAATGACAAGGGTACTTGTGTATTTTGGGTGGGGTATGTGGAAAAATTACATAGAAATGCATTGAAGAATGTAACTTATGGATGGTTTTCTTTATTTTTCTAAAGTGAAATGCATAGTAAAAGGTAATACTAATATTTTATTACCAATGATAAAATACGTTAAAAGAATATAGCACAAAGTTTCTATCCACATTTCAAAATCCATGTTTAGTGATTATAAGTACTATGCATGGTTGTTTTTTTTAGACGTAACATGTCCTTAGCTTAAATTAGTATTCAAAGGATAGAGACAATCATAATTATAAAGTAAGTGTACTCAGTTCATAAGATTGAAATGTTGATTGCATGCTTGCCGTGGGTATCGATCTAACCTTCGAGGTTCTGACTTGTAGAAAGTCGCTCCGTGTGAGTAAAGATCTATTTCAGATCCAGATAAACCTTAGATTGCATTTTATCCAAGAGAGTAATACATGGCTGTGTAGTTGGATTATTCGCAAGGTCACAATTTTTCGTTCCATTAAGAAATTGGGGAAGGTAGACTCAATGCGTACCTCTTGTTAAAAGAATACAAATTCTTTGTATCGGAGGAAAATGCAAATCAAAGCACCCTGTATCAAAGTTTAAACTTAGAAATCAGATTTTGGTTGTAGCTCTCCCCTTTCTTCAGATTTTGCAAATAAAACTGAGTAATTAATATATAGAGGATGTGTTAATATTGAGTCCAAATCCAAACTTACGATTTGTCAAGATATGGTGTAAATGTCGAAGGTTTTTCAAAATACTATGCATATGGAATTGCATATTAAGCAGGTTGCAAAATCAACAACTAACATGTGCATATTTCTTTTGTAGTTTTCTATTTAGCAAGTCATTGAAAGAATAATCATCCTACAACCGTTGCAATTATTGATGTCGGTGCGTGAATACCGACAGTTGATATGATTTGCTCATTTTGAAAAGATTTCTCCTTCTTAACTTTTCCTAAAGTTTCATCGCTTTGGCTATTTGAGCTATCCTTGCTAGCCATCATTTTGAAATCCTTTAGCAAAGGATAAATATCATACAACTTAGATATGGTGATTATATTAAGACTTTCAGTCGACAAAATCCTTTCCTTCACCCAATATGGCTTTTCAATATAGAAAAAAACACGTTGCTTTATCTTCTAAGCATCTAGTGCCAAATGGGTGCATCCTTTATCGGTTGGAAATGGGATTATAGTTTATTTTGAGAGATTAATTGAATAAGAGAAAAAGTCCCGCTATGATATTATATATTAAAGGTTTTATATATAATGTTTTATGGATCTCAAAAGAAACTAAAATGCTGACATATAATGTTTTATTTATAATAAAGATGCTTTATATGTATTAAAGAGGTTATATATAATGTTATATGTACAAGTGAAGATGTTTATATATGAAGTTATATATATATAATATCTTATAGATTTTAAAAGGATGATAAAGATGTTGATAGGTAAGGTATATATATATATATCAAAAGAAAATAAAGATGCTGATATATAATGTTGGATATATATAATTTATATAAAATCTCTTTAAGTTTGAATAGGTTAGAAATACTCTCGGTGAGAGAGTTTACGAGAAGAACAAAAGAAAGTATGGTGATATTGATGTCATGGATTGTAACCCTTTTGTAATAAATATTACACGATGTGACAGTTTTGGTGGATGTAACCCATGGATTGGGTGAACCACGTACATTTGTCTCGATCTTTTATGCTCTTGATGTATTTGATTTTGTGTACTCTGGTTGTGCTCCATATTTTGGGATCTGGATCTTGTGTACTCTCATTGTATGTGATCTTGATGTATTTATCTTATGTATCTTGTTGGATTTAACTGATGATCGAATGTTGTGAATTGTTGAATCTCCCATATGAATGTTTCAAATTCAAATGAAGATTTGGTTATTTAGTGTTATAACATGTTATATAGTCAAACGTGGCACAAAGGCTAGAATCGTTGATTAAGGTATCCACCTAATGTGTTAACTATTAACCTTAGGAAGGATTGAAATACATTGGGTTATGTTTATTTCATAGATTACACGTTCCGTCTCGATGACTAACCCCTTTCGGTGAAGCTATGTACAGTATGGGTAGTTATCTCTCAAAAGTATTAAGGGTAGTGGTAACGAACTTTATAAGTAGCCATCGAGAGGAAAATTTTTATGTTCTATTATTGTACTAACTTGGGGTTTGTTACATTTAAGTAGTTTTGAATGGGAAAATTTTATTTTATTGACTTGGGGAAGTTACAATATGTTTTATGTATTGTTAAAGTGTTATTTATTGTATGTAGGAGGGGATGCAATTATACATTAGTATATTTAGATGAGAAAATACTTTAAATATTTTTGAAAGAAGGCATTTTGTGTGTTGTAATTATTTATGGGGAGGATTGTATTTATATGCCTTTGTATTTTGAAGAAATACAATTGAGGCTTAGTATATTTGGGTTGCAAGGATTAAATTGGGTTGTTAGATAATTGAAAAATGTACTATATAAGTGATGTATTTACCTCAAAATATATAAGGGCTTAACTAAGCTGGAACCTATAATGTTATGAAGAAGAAATAATAAGCCTGTTCTCGATATTAGTAAGATGTTGATATCTGCTTGGGTGATATGTAAAATGTTTAGAATCTTAAGATAATGATTGACATGTTTATCTTTTTGTATGTGGAAGAGGAAAGAGTATGGTTACAAGAAAACATGTATGCATTGAAGCATGCTTGATTGCGATTGTCACAGGAGTTCAACAAAACTTAAAAGTTGCCCAGGATTGGCAAAAAGAAAAAGTTACGCGGATTTAAAATGAACTCCAAGAGAGTTCAATGTTGGAGAGCACGTATATCTAAAGGTAAAGTCAAAGAAGAGTTCTTTGAGTTTGGGAAGATGTTCCAAGCCAAAACCAAGGTATTGTGGACCTTTTGAAGTGTTAGCTAAGATAGGGCCAGTAGCCTATCAACTTGCACTTCCGCCTAATATAAAAGTGCACGATGTATTTCATGTCTCATTGTTAAAAAAATATATACATGATGCTACTCATATAATTGACTGGGATGTGATTCAGGTAGAACCCGAGGGCGATTTCCAGACCGAACCTTTCTGCATTCTAGACAGGAAGGAACGTATGCTCCGAAATCGAGCCATCGTTCAAATAAAAGTGCAATGGAAGCACTTCATCTCTGAAGAGGCAACTTGGAAAATGGAGGATGAAATGCGGGAAGCATATCCCTCCATGTTCCAGAATGAGCAAGGGAGCTCAGAATAAAAAGAACACCAAGGACGGTGTTAAAAATAAGGGGGGGAGAAATGTAATACCCCCATGACATTACTTTTATTTTTCATGTTTTGAAAAATTATTATTTTTATTATGTAATGAGTTATAAAACTCAAATACTAGAATAGCATTTGCACAAACAAACATTTTATTTATTAATTAATAAAGAAAATGACACTTTGAGAACTCAACTACATTAGGGGACACTAACCATGGGACCAAAAGAACATGTGTAAGCAAGCTAGACTGATTGATACCAATAAAATCCAATCCAAAACTCAACAACCAGACAAGATCCTAAATCATAGGGATTTAGAGATCTGATTGGAGATTTGATTGGGATGGCATAAGACATGGGCAAAAGCTATATATATGAGTGCACTGGAATAGCACGGGACGCCGTGTTGTGCATGGAGAAACTTTGTTGTGAATGCATGTGTTGAGTGTTTCTCCCATTTCATAAGTCCATCGCTTAGCTTATTACGGACTCTTAGAGAGAGTGTCGTGTGGAAGCTTTCTTGTTGTAGCTTGTTACGGACTCTGAGGATTGAGTGCCGCGAGGAAGTTACTTGCTGTTCTGGTGCATGGTTGGTGATCCAGCTCGGGGGTGGAGCGGAGCAAACCATTGAGTTGCTTCCTCCTATGGTTGGGAGGAGTTGATTCTCCAAGTGTGTTTCCCCTGGATTCAAGTAAGTAGATCTGGTTTAATTTCTCATATATTTCGGCTTGACTTATGGTTATTTGCATGATGAATAAAATATCTTGAGAGTCAAAACAAACCCTTTGTTTGTGTTTCTTTCCTGATGTATTGTTTATCCATGGGGATGTTACAGAAGACAACCGAGCATTCTGGAGAATCACTTTTCTTTGCTCAAAAAGCAAAGAACCACACCAAAGACCAATCCAAAGATCATCCCAAAGGAGAAAGTAGCAAGAGAGGCAGAGGAAGAAGAAACTTCAGAGGTAGAGGATGCAGAAACAACTCCAGCAAAAGATCAGATTTGAAGTGCAAGCGTTGTGGAAAGATTGGACACACAACATATCAGTGTTGGGATTCGTGGGACTCCATCAAAGACAGACATAACCAGAAGAAAGATGACAATAAGAACCAAGATGCTAGTAAATATTCAGATTCTGCTCATTGTATTGTTGCACATTGTAATCTTGGTATTAATAAAATGACTTCACTTTCATCTTACACAGATTGTTGGCTACTTGATACTGGTGCAACATCACACATGACTTTTAGAAAAGACTGTTTTGAAGAACTTAATGAAACAATAAATGGCATAGCTTACTTTACAGATAAGTCAAGTCTTAAACCAAAGTGAATGGGCACCATTCGGCTGAAGATGCCTGGATTCCTTGATTTCTTGTTGAAGAATGTTCTTTATCTTCCAGAGTTGCAGAGAAGCCTACTGTCCTTGGTGCAGATTCGATAGCAAGGCCATTCCATCCACATATTTGATGGAATCGTAGAAATAAGAAAGTTCTCTGACAACCAAGTCATCATGACTATATACGAAGATGGGAAGCTGTTGAAGCTAAAGGGTTCATCTGCAAGGGTTTAGAACTATGCCTACCTCTCTCAGCATGGAGAAGGTAATTTGTCATCAAGTTTATTGTGGCATGCAAGATTTGGTCATCTGAATTATAACAGTCTTCGTTTGTTGAGAAAAAATGGTGTATTTGGTTTTCCCACCATTCTCAAAGAGAAGAGCAAATGTGATGCATGTATATTAGGGAAACATAGTAAGATGCCATTCCATGAATCTAATTTCAGAGCAAGTAGGAAATTAGAATTAGTGCATTCTGATTTATGTGGCCAATGCCAACTCCTTCTGCCAATGGGAATAAGTATTTTATGACCTTTGTTGATGACTACTCAATAATGTGCTGGATTTACTCATTAAAGACAAAATCAGAAGCATTTCAAACATTCAAGGACTTTCATGCATTGATAGAAAAACAAGCACAATCTAAAATTGGTACACTTCGTACTAACAATGGAAAAGAATACACTTCAAATGATTTTGAAGATTATCTTCGCCAACATGGAATTGCACATTAGACTACAGTTCCCTACAATCCTCAACAAAACGGTGTAGCAAAAAGAATGAACAAAACCATAATGAATATGGTACGCTCAATGATTTTTTTTAAGAATGTAAAACTAATGTTTTGGGGTGATGCAGTGAAATGTGCGGCCTATTTGAGAAACAGAAGTCCCTCAAATGATCTTGATAACAAGACTCCACATGAAATGTGGTTTGGCCATCTCCCTTCAGTCAGGCATCTCAGAGTTTTTGGTTCCACCTGTTATGCCTTGATTCCAAAGGTGCAAAGAAACAAGCTTGGTGCTTGAAGTAGAAAATGCATTTTCCTGGGGTACGAAGAAAACTCCAAGGCATACCATCTGTATGATGGGGTAAACAAGAAGTTTGTTATTTCCAGAGATGTCATTTTTCTTGAGACTAATAAAAATGACCAGTCCATTGAGAGACAGCTTGATCATTTGGAAAAATATCCTCATCCAAAGAAATATTCTAAAAATGAATATGAAATTCCAAACCTTGAAGGGGGGATTCCTATTCTGGATCAACCTTTGGAATTTCCATATGAAGCACCAACTCCCCCGCATGAAGAAGTTCCTGCTACTTCACCTAAACAAGAGATTCAACTGGATGATGTGATTGAGAGACTTGGAAGACTCAACCTTGAAGGAAATGAAGCACCACCAGCTGATCAACCAGGACCATCACGGAAGATTCCTAAATGGGCCACAAAGACACTTGAAAGTGTCTATCCGGATGAAGTTGGAAAGACAGGAACGAGAAGTTCAAAAAGACATGAAGATGGAGGAGAAGCAGCTAATTCAGGTGATGGCATGGATGTATCATTTGATTGTGAATTTAATTTATCTGCTAACTTTGAACCAACTTCCTTTGAATAAGATTCTACTCGAGTTGAGTGGAAAGAAGCTATGCAGAATGAGTATGATGCACTCATGAAGAATGGAACTTGGAAGCTGGTTGACCCTCCAGTTGGAACCAAACCAATTGGCTGCAAGTGGGTGTACAAGAACAAATACAGATCAGATGGCTCACTTGACAAGCACAAAGCGAGGCTTGTAGCAAAAGGCTATGCACAGAAGGAAGGAATTGACTATGAAGAAACGTTTTCTCCTACAGCAGAATGGGCTACCATCCATACCTTACTCTCTTTAGCTGCTCAAAATGGGTGGAAAGTTCATCAGATGGATGTGAAGACTGATTTCTTGAATGGAGACTTGAAAGAGAATGTCTTCATGTCTCATCCAGAAGGATTTTTTGTGAAAGGAAAAGAACAAAAGGTATGCAAGCTTGTCAAATCCTTGTATGGCCTAAAACAAGCGCTTCACGCATGGTATGAAAAATTAACCGAGCATCTTTTGAAGTTAAATTTTGAACATTTTGATCTTGATGATGCAACACTGTTTATAAAGAAAGTTGGAAGATCTGTTGTGTATCTTGTGGTGTACGTAGATGATCTTTTGATGACAAGGAACAATGAGAGCTATATAGCATCCATAAAGAAAGATTTGAAAAAGATCTTTGAAATGACAGATATGGGACATCTCCACTATTACTTAGGAATTGAAGTCACTCAACATCCTAAGTACATATTCCTATCTCAGAAAAAATATGTTGGAGAACTACTAGACAAATTTTGCATGACAGAATGCAACCCTAACTCTACTCCAATGGAACAGAAAATGAAGCTCACATCAAGCGAAGGAAAATAATTTGAGGATGCGACCAAGTATCGACAACTTGTAGGGAGACTTATCTACCTTACAACAACTAGACCAGATATTTCTTATGTTGTTGGGATACTTTCAAGGTTCATGCATAAACCTTGTGAAGGACACTGGTCAGCTGCAAAAAGAGTTCTAAGATACTTGAAGGGGACTCAAGACGTTGGACTCAAGTACTCTAAGGTGGATGACTTCAAAATTATTGGGTACTCTGACTCAGATTTTGATGGCGATAAGGAGACAGGAGTATCAACTTTTGGATACACTATGAATCTTGGATCAGCAGCTATCTCATGGAGATCACGCAAACAGTCAGTTCCGGCGGATTCAACAATAGAAGCAGAATATGTGGCTGCAACTGAAGCAACAAAAGAAATAGTATGGCTCAGGAAGATACTTGAAGATTTGCAAGAAAAACAAGAGAACTCCACTCCATTATTGATCGACAATACTTTTGCAATCAAGCTGGCTAAGAATCCCAGATTCCATGATCAAACCAAACACATCAACACAAAGTATCATTTGATTCGACATCATGTAGAGGCCAAGACAGTCCATCTTCGACATTGTTCCACAAATGATCAAGTTGCAGACATCTTCACCAAAGCGCTTGGACGAGAAAAGTTTGAAAGATTTAGAAACATGCTCGGACTTACTAACACCCCTTCGGATTAAGGTGGGGATTGTTGGAATATAATCCGTCGGGATTATACGGTATTGTAAATATTAGGAATATGAAGAGACTCTCAGATGTGTGATCCCAAGAGTCATTGTAAATGTATAAATAAAGGAATTCTATGGAGAAATAATATGAATCGGGAGTTATTCATTTCAACAATAACATTACATTCATTAATCAATAACCAGACTGTAATACAATGATCATACAATAGGAAGAATTCAAATGCCATATATAGGATTCAAACTCACCAACTTGGACTGAATCTAGTGCTAACTCAATGTGGGAAAATCACCACTAGAGTTCACTAATGCAACTCCGGACAATTGAATTAGTTCACACCCAGTTAACTGATCAAGGTATGTGAGAAAATGTGCCCAAATTCCTTAATTCATGCAAATTTTCTCTAGACTAATTTAAGGTGAACTAAGTGATGAGAATTAGAGCATAACTGAACATAATTAAACACCGACTAGGGTCAACTGTTGGTGACTATTGGTGGCACTCAGTGTGGGTTCCTAAACTATAGGGATTGGTATTTGGAGCTCCTAAACTCATGCAGATTGGTGCATCAAGTGTTAGGTGGTCCCCATATGAGTCCCCCATGGCACTAGTCAGGTGGAAATAACCTCCTAAGGTAGGAAAAGACAATTATACTATGGTGTTCAAGGGAGGATTAATTAATAATTCTAACACCCCCACCCCCCTTAATACTAACTTGGACAACTTGGGTCCTAGCAACTAAGACCAAAGGTCACCCATACAATCTAATGTAAAAAGTAACTGCTCAATAAATCAAGGTAACTGGGGAAACCTCAAGGGAAAACACCCCTCTCAAAATGAACATTGTATCCAGGATCAAGCTTTCACACCAAGAGAACATTTCTTCTTGAGAACAAAACTTGTGAAAATATATCTGCAATCTGCATCTCTGTGGAGTAGTAATGTAGTGTGATGGTCCTTGTGTGCACTAGTTTCATGGTATTGTGCATGTGAACCTCTCCACCTTATTCCAATCTGATGATAGATAGCAGAATAAATGTTGTTTCTTTTGTAACCAATCTTACATCTTTCGAACTTATTTGACGGTATGGAAGGATTGAACTTGGAATGACATGCCCTGGTGCCTTGCTTGAGCCCATACAATGGATTCCTCAGCTTGCATGTCAAGAGAGAATCAATGTAACCCTTAGGATTTTCCATTTATATTTTTCCTTCCAATTTTTCAATTTGAGTGACATGATCCAATGTCTCATTGTTCTTCAGTGAGAAGAACTGTTGATCAGACCTTACCATTATGAAGCATCTCTTTGGGAGTTTGTAGCACCTCTCTGGGAGAAGTGAATTTGCTTGACATAATTCAAGGTTCTCATTTTGAAACTAATATCTCGTTCTCCTCATGTCAGATGACTCTTCAGTGATGTTCTTGTTGGTCACTCTATATACTCATTAGTTTTCGTAACAAGTAGAGTGCTCAACATAAATTGTCATCCTAGGGAAGTACGTTTATTTCAAAGGTAACTTAGCAACATATATGCATAAACATTTCAATAGCTAATTAATGAAATACAAATCATTCAACCCCAATCATTGCTCAGTCAACTCATCTTCCTGTAAAAATCAAATTAAATTATCAATCTAAGAACTTTAAAGGACTTATGATTCCTACAATATCAATCCTGCTATTTATGATCTAAGAATGAATCAATATAGTATTACTTTTGTAAGAAGTTAAATTATATTTTACCAAACCATAACAAACACAAACCATCAATCAAAATAGCTAATTCAAAAAAGAAATGATCTATCTAATTCAGTAAACTCTAAGAAAGATAAATGATAATACTACACAAGAGGTGAGCATGTCTGTAACAACTACGACTAATTAACACACTTTGCATAAAGAAAATGATTATCCTACAAAGTCGACTGTCAAACCACACTATTACAGCAAGCCAAAGAGAAATATGATAATGCAATTATTTAATAAGTGTTGTTACAGCTGTCTATAAATGCATCAAACCGAAATCCCCCACTAAATAGAAATAACTAAGCAAAAACATCTACTACTACCAGCAACTCTGTAAGAAGGTGGGCCCTGGCCTTTGAACAAAGATGTTGTTGAATGATTAACTAGATCTACAACAAAACAATATTGAGAATTGTTGCTCCTTTATTAAAATAATCAAAGTACATTTACAATATCCTCTGCTGTGACTTTTCTCAAATTGCCAACCCCTGGCTCCAATTTCTTGTTCATACTTATACAAAGATGGAACAATTCAGTTACACTAATATCAGGAAGCCATGAAGATCTATGATCTTTCGGCTGCTGAATTAAACAAGAATGGTTACAACTATTATTCCATTACATAAGATCAGTTCATAACAATGAATGAACTTTTAATTTGAACTATTTCATCGGCCGAATGTCACAGTTCCAGCTAATGAGTAAATATGCTTAGGAAGTTTCAACTAGATGTGTGGAAGGACATCCAAGATTCTCTCATCAATAGTGTAGACCGGATCATCAAACGAGAAACTGACACCATCCATTACTGATCTCTAAATGCAGCGAGCTGTTACACTTGGGACACCTGGAGATTCTGAATCTTTCTTATGAACCAATAACAAATCAGCACAAATGAATGATAAAGTTCATAATCACAAGTAAAATCAAGCATTAATGAAACAAGTAATAATGATTTATACCTTATGGATTTATGATTGTTCTCTTGGGAATGATAAATATTCAGTTATAAATAGGGGGGAAAACAGGGGAAAGGGATAAACAAAGTAAGGCAAAAAGGGTAATTTTGGCGCCCAACATCTCCCCCTAGATATCCAATTGCATGTCCTCATGTAACAACTCCAACTAGTTTGAATTTGAGTCAGATTCAATACTTTTCGTATGAAAATTAGTAATGTTGAAGGAGGATTATGGTTTTTCCCCTTCCTGTAAAAATCAATTGCTTGTAATTAAATTAGCCCAACAGTCTCTTTCTTCCTTCTTGGTCATCCTGTAAACACTCTTGTAATTCCTATATGGCCACCAAATGAGTGGAAAGATGAATTTCATCCCTAACCAGCTCGACCTAGATGTCTCCATGCACTTAACATAACCTGGTACTCAGAGCAAGGAATAATTAAAATTCTCAAAGAAATATGGATCTTTTTCCTTTAAAGATATGGGTGAAACCTCCCATCGATGACTGCTTCCTTTTAGGGCATAGGCCTCTTGCCGAAATATCAAATTAACACAAGTGGAAATAACCTTCTGCTATAATGAAACCAGCTGATTGAGATTATCAGGGGACGAAAGATGTTTCTTATACATGGAAATCAAAGGTACAGGGGACTTAGGTTCACCACGAATCCACAAAGTGGAACTGTCCTCATTCCTATGAATGGTTTGAGAGGAATCCCACCAATGCATATGATTAGTGACAAAAGAAGTGAATGCTCTCATATAGATATCCCCAATATGAGGAATTATATTAGACTGAGGGTCCATCAAGCGTGCCATCTCATGCAAGTACAATTCACACAACAATTTTTGTTCAAAAAAATCACTCTGGGTGAAAGTATCCAGGAATTGGGGGGTGTCATAATTTGCTAAGGTATCCCTTATTTTTAAGCCCTTATTTTGAACAAAGTCGTATGTTCAAAAAGGAACACAGGATAGGATGGAGATGGATCTCTACAACTCAACAACTCCTGAGTTAAGGTAAACATTTGTTCTTTTTCTTTCTGCATAGATTTGTATTTTCTTAACTCTTTCAATTCCTCCTGTATTTTCTCCCAATGAATTTTCTGGAAGAAAATCCCCCCGACCCACTTTTCCCTAAGTTATTGAATGGTCTTATTATCCTCAGATAGGGAAATCATTCCTTTATCATATTGACCAGCATGATACTTCCATTTACTCACCTCGAGCTTCAATAATGAAAGCTCTTTTTCCAACTCTTGATTATCTTCATCCATGACTGATTTTAATGACTCTGTAGCTTCCTTTTGTACTGTTGGTTCTTTTGTTTCAACAACTTTTGTTTGTGTTTCCGCCTCTTGGGTTTTAGTAGCCACTACTGCTTCAGTTTGAATTTTTGCTTCATAAGTGTCAGTAGCTACTATTTGAATTGCGGCTTCAACAACTGGTTTTAAGAACGTTGGTTCTTGTGTAACATTTTTTAGCTCCTCCACTTCTTCTTCAACAGCTTCTGTCTGATTTGTATCTTTTGCAACATACCTTAAGGATGTTGGTTCTTGTGTTTCAGTATCCTATTTTGTTTTCATCCTTTTAGGATGTTGGGATTTCTCTTGAATTATCTCGGTGGCACTTGATTGTTGTGCTTGGTATGAAAGTAAATTAGTATCCTCATAACTGCTTTCAGAAGGAAGAAATTCAATGTTCCCTTAATGTTGAGGTTGCATTGCCTCATCTTCTTGCAATTCCTGATCAAGAATCATATCCACTTCCAGCCTTGTTTCCTTTGTTAATTCTACATTAGGTGTCTCATCTCTCCCTAGGATTGAATGTGCCAATTTTCGGGTTGATACTTTCGTCTTCACAACCTTGTACCCTGAAAATTTGAACAGATCCCCACATTCAAGACATGAAATTTCCTCATTCTCTGAAATGGAATGTGGGTTTCCCAACTAGTCAGCAACTTATGCTAATGTTTCTCAGCCTCGTGTTACCTGCTTTTTGCTAGCTTCCTTCCACCTCTGTAACTCCTCTCTAAGTTCCTGCACATCCTCTTTCAACAACTCATTTTATATATTAATATAATTGTATTTTTAAAAGTGGTTGTATAATTGTATTTTTAAAAGTGGTTGATTAAAGTGAATTGTTGGTTCATTATATATATTAATTTTTGTTATTGTGATCTGATGAACCAGGTGTTAGGATATGGATGGGCTGGACTGCTTCGTAAGTATGTTGTAGAGCCTGCACATATGTGGTGGCCAAGCACTCTAGCCCAGGTGACCCTCTTCCGGTATAAATAAAAATTGTCATCATACCTTTAGAGAGTTGTTTTTTAAGGAAATCATATATAACATTAGTGTTGCAAGTTGGTAATGGAGAAGGATCTTGTTTAATTATACTATGAGAACTGGTAATGGAGAAGGATATGTTTTTGACATGCAGGGTACTGCATGAAAAAGACCATGGAAAGGGAATGTCTCGTAATACGTTCTTCTTCATTGCCATGACCTGCAGCTTTTGCTATTATGTATTCCCTGGTTATCTATTCTGGACCCTGTCCAGCGTATCGTGGGTATGTTGGATTTGGCCTCGTTCTGTCACAGCACAGCAGATTGGCTCTGGCTTCAATGGCCTCAGACTCGGTGCCTTTGCTTTCGATTGGAGCACCATCTCATCGTTCTTGTTCAGTCCTCTTATTTCTCCATTCTTTGCCATTATGAATGTCTTGGTTGGTTATGTCCTCATAATATATTTGGCAGTCCCTCTTGCTTATTGGGGTATTAACATGTACAATGCAAAGACTTTTCCTCTTTTCAGCTCGAATTTATTCACTGCACAAGGTCAAAAATATAACATTTCACAGATTGTGAACAATATATTTGAGCTGGATCTCGCTGCTTACAACCAGAACGGTCAAATACATCTTAGTTTGTTTTTTACTCTGACCTATGGGTTTGGATTTGCTACCATTGCTTCTACCATTACCCATGTCTTTCTGTTCTATGGGAAGTAAGTTCTGGTTTTTGTATTGATTTGATTTCCATTACTGCCTTGCTTCAAGGTCACCAAATCTTTAATGGTCCGAGCATGTGATGTAGGGATATATGGGAGCGTACAGTAGCAGCATCTAAAAATAATCGACCTGATATTCATACTAAATTGATGCGCGAGTACCCAGATATCCCACAATGGTGGTTCTACGCTCTCTTGTGCGGGACTCTGGTTGTTGCCTTTGCACTTTGTGGGTTTTACAAGGAAGAGATCCAGCTACCATGGTGGGGTTTAGTCCTTTCCTATGCTCTCGCTTCATTTTTTACTCTTCCCATAAGTATCATCACTGCTACTACTAATCAGGTAAGTAGTTGATTTTTAGTTTGCTAGAGATGAGATTTCGTTCCTTGTTTTGTAGTAGATATCTTTTTTTTTTCTGGGTATGATTTGTTTTCTTATTTTGTTTTAGCACAGACACCAGGGTTGAACGTTATCACCGAATACATAATGGGATATATCCTTCCTGGGAAGCCTATTGCTAATGTTTGCTTCAAGGTCTATGGTTACATGAGTATGAGCCAGGCAGTTTCTTTCTTGTCAGACTTCAAGCTTGGCCATTACATGAAAATCCCACCTCGCTCTATGTTCCTTGTATAGGTATATTATGCTATATTTCAAAAACCCCACTCTCCCTCAAATTTATATTATGGTAAAAGGATAAAAGCATTGCTATTACTTAGGGTATTCAATTTGTGAGAAAACCAGAATGAATTTGCTACAGGCCCTGTAATTTTACTTAATATTTGTAGAATGTCGTTTGCATCATGTTAGTGGTTGCTCACATTTCGTTGTATCGAATCATCGATTGACCTCTTGTGAACGCAATGCAGTTTATAGGCACAGTAGTGGCTGGAACAGTCAACCTGGGAGTTGCATGGTGGATGTTGGGGTCGGTGAAAGATATATGCCAGACTAATCTTTTGGCTGCAAATAGCCCATGGACATGTCCCAGAGATCATGTCTTCTTCAATGCATCAGTCATATGGGGTTTGGCTTGTCCCAAGAGAATTTTTGGTAAGCTTGGAGTGTATTCCCAGTTAAATTGGTTTTTCTTAGGTGGGGCAGCTGCTCCAGTTATAGTGTGGTTGGCGCACAAGGCCTTTCCAACAGTCAGGTGGATTCCTTTGATCAACATGCCAGTTATGTTGGGATCTACAGCCATGATGCCCCCTTCAACTACAGTCAATTACACATCCTGGATCACCGTTGGAAACATCTTCAACTATTTTATTTTTAAATATCACAAGGCTTGGTGGCACCGCTACAATTATGTGCTCTCTGCAGGCCTGGATGTTGGTTTGGCCTTTATGGCTATACTGCTATACTTTTCCTTGGGTACCAACACATCTTTAAACTGGTGGGGAGCAGGTGGGGAACATTGTCCTTTGGCCAAGTGCCCTACTGCTAAGGGTGTCAAAGTGGATGGTTGCCCTGTTTATTGATGTTTGTTTCTACATTTTGGTGCAGGTGGGGAACCTTGTCCTTTGGCCAAGTTCCCCACTGTTAAGGGTGTCAAAGTGGATGGTTGCCCTGTTTATTGATGTTTGTTTTTGCATTTTGGTATTGTGTTAAGACAGAAGCCTTAGTAGTAATAAAACTCACTTTTTGCTTTAGTTATGTTTTTCATTTTTTTTTGTTACAAAGAAAATTTATCCCACATTCTTAATTAGAAATGATTTGTTTCATGAGTAACCATATATATGTGTGTGTGAACTCTTACGTAATAATTGCACTAATTATTTATAATATCATAGTGTCTTGTGCCATATGAGCAATTTTACCAAAGAAAAAGAAAGAGAGCATAGAGAGCAAAACTCTTGGAGAAAATACTCATAAATCTATATAGTACCTAGGACACCCCCATAAGCCTAACTTGGTGAAAATTATGCATAAAACAATGGGTCTCAAGCAAACCCCCATAAGCCTAATTTGGTGAAAATTATGCATAAAACAATGAGTCTCAAGCAAAGTGATGCCATATTAGGTACCCAAGTGCAAAAGAAATCTTCATGAAGTGGGGAAAGAGAGAAAACCTCGTGGGAATTCCCCCCACCCTTCAAAAAAAAAGGATGATGGTAAGAAGACTAGGAAGTATCCTCTGTTTCTTTGTTGGTACATGTTCCCAAGCATTAGAGCCAAAAATGTAGAAAATTTGTATAATGAAAAAATTATATGACTTGGATTTTGATTTGTTACCTCGACAACAATTGTGACCCATCAAAAGTCTCTTAGATCATCACTGACTCCGTAGTGAATATCAATTGCTTTATAGAACCTGAATGAGCGATATGATATATGGAAAAAAATGTGGATAGCGAGGGTACATGCAACACATTTTGAAGAAAACCATCGTCGAGATCAACCCTACGTTTCCCACATACTAGACCAAGTGTGTCATCTCAACCAATGAAAGACTCCAAGGAAGTGGACATGGCGATTCCATGTGATTAAAGGCACTTCAATTAAGAATATATGTGGTTGATGATGATTTAATGGCCACTAAATCATGACCTTTTGTTTGTTCACCTCAATCATTAGGAGGCTCATCAACATCCTCTTTCCTAGCATTTTTTTGAATTGCTAGATTCTTCTACTAAAGTGTTTGTGCCATTTGATGTATGGTCTTCTGCATGCATGTATTCTCAAGATGAAATCCTCTATTTTCAATAAATACAGTTTGCCTTTTCCTTCTTTTTCACCCCACAAGGTTGGAGCTTTCCCCATTGGATTTAGGATTCAGACCCTTTTTCGATTCTAGATTTTTCTTCCCTATGTTGCTACATGTATTAGCTCGCTCATTCAATGCAAGGGCATGGGAATTTGACGGTTTTTGGGAACCCATATGAACTAGCATATCATGTTCTTGAGTGAATGAGATAGCAAAATCATTAAACTCGGCCATCTTCCATGCCTTTTCCAAATCTAGTTTTGTGGCATGGAAGGAAGATACGAACAATGAGTATTGTGGACCTATTTTTGAGAGAGTAGAGAGTATAAGATTATTTATTTCCTTATTAATCCACACAACTTGAGTTTCATTACTAATGCTTTAAGCTTGGTAAGAAATCCTTTGATTGTGTCGAAGTTACCTGTGCTCAAAGAGATGAGATTGTTCTCCAATTGGCGTCCTTGCATGCTATCGAGCTTCCCAAAAATTCTTTCTAATATGGTCCACACTTCATTTGGTTTTGAAGTTAATTTGAAATGAACTTGAATATCTAGAGATATTGAAAGGCACAACAACCCATAAGCCTCATCCATCTTATTAAACCACTTAGCCTTCTCCACTATAAAATTGGGTTCAACTTTTCTTCCCATAATAATCCTATGAAGACCCTTACTTCTAAAGATAATGTTGGTCCCATACTTCCATTCAAAGTAATTGAATCGAGAGTAAGAATCACACATTGTATTTGATCCATTTGATATATTGTGGCTTCTCATCATGTGTCTTGAACTATATTCTTCCTACAAAATAAAGTATGTTAATCATAGACTCTAGCTAGATTTGATACTATGTAAAATATTGTGATCACTGCAAAAAAAAAAAAACTAGATCTAGAAACCTAATGAATAATGAATACTCTGGGAAATTTACCAAGAAAAGAGAAATAAAGTATAGAGAGAAAAAATCTTGGATTAATTACACATAAATCTTATCCAGTAATGATACAATGAGTAACCAGTGTTACATTTGCAATTTGAATTACTCAAGGAAGCAATTTTGAATTGTCTAGTGATGCACGAGGACCTAGTTAGGTTTAACTCGGAACTCAAATGCCCTCAGTTAGTCATCCATCTCTCAAAGATTTGTTAATAGTCTCATCATTAAATCCAAGTGGAAGCTCATTTACCCACAATGAATGATCTAATCCATGCATAACATGCATGAGAGGAATCTACTCATAATAGAAAAGGATCATGTTATCTCATATCCCTTATTAGTGGAGTTACATGTTCCTAGAATTTCATCAAGATGTCAAATATACCAGAAATAGTAGATTCCTCCCTTGAATCTTGGGATGGAACGCTCAAGTGGATCACTTCGTCAATTTGAGTCAAAATTAGACCAATAGGATCATAAGACCAAACTCTATAGTACCTAGGTAAGAGATTAATGCTAAGGTAAATACGCTCTAAAAATGTTTTCAAAAAAAGCTTATGTAGTATGTTTGGTTCTCTCTCTCTCTCTCTCTCTCTCTCTCTCTCTCTCTCTCTCTCTCTCTCTCTCTCTCTCTCTATATATATATATATATATATATATATATATTCAATTATTGTGTGTTTTCTTTCAATTAGTATGGGTATCAGTATTGTAAGCCTTAAAATTGTGTTAGGATGTAAGGCTCCCATGTTATAATAAAAGTTACTTTAAAATCAAATAGTTATTTTTTGTAATTTTTATATAAAACAAATATAATTATAAATTATTTATCTCCATAACTAAATATATGGAAATCAAATCCTACATAATAATTTCATCCATTATTCATAATATCATAGTGTTTTTTTTTCAATTGTGGTTCACCTACCCCCATCAGGGCTTGCTATGTCCACGGGAAGGGGCCTCACCCCATTCGCTCAGATTACAGAGCTAAGCCAAAGGGGACATCAAGTGAGGCCCTTATATAGCAATGTATAGCCACCCACATACTTGACCCCGAGACCTTTTGCTCACAACTTACAACACTCAATCACTTAAGCTATCCCACTAGGCAAATAATGTCATAATGTGTCATTACATATATCTTTGATATATTATGTAATGTAACACACCCAAAATTTTCATCATATTATATAATACTGTGACCTATGTATATGTAAATATTTTTATCATATGACCTCTGTATATGTAAAAATGTATTCTTTTATCATAGTTTTCTTCTACTTAATATGTAATTCAATTATTATAAATAGAAAGTGAACATGCTTTTTATCACATTCCCAACATAGTGTCTACAACAATCATAATTTTTTTCAAGAAGAAAAATATGTTCCTTGATATTCTATTGAATCAAAGGTAACATATATCAGACATTATACTGTGTATCATTTCGAGTTGCAAGATAGCCAAACAAACCATGCAAGACATTCACATTCTAAAAAATAACCATAGCACCAAACAGGAACCTAACCTCCCAATTCACAACTCTCCAAGAAAGACTCTCCACGTAAACTAAAGGTAGCACAATAAGAACCCTGAAAGCCTATCCAAAGGAAGCACAGAAGGGGAAAGTGGATACCCCTCGACAAGAAAGAAAACCAAAGTGCCAAGTACAACTCATACCCGTGAGCGAGACGGTAATGGAACAAGATTTCTTAAAGGACCAATTTTTCAAAGAAAGATAATAGCCATTCTCAAACAAAAAATCAGAAGAATTTTTAAGAACCAGATCCTATCTCTCCTCCCTCCAATAATTCAGAATAGGAGAAACTCCCCATATCCATGCCAAAGTGCTTCCTTTGATAGAACACATATTTCAAGAAATCTAGAAAAAATCTATTACAAGGACTTCTCTGACATTGAATTTTTTTGTAAACATTTTATTTATTTCATTTAATTTGTAAAAATTATGCATTAAAGAAATATTCCATTAAAATTGGAAAAACTAATCCCAGAAAGAATGTTTTTATTGATCACAAATTTTATTTACTCCAAGTGTTTTTAATATACAATCATAAAAAATGAAATGTTCTATCATTTATAACTAGTTCGGTATGCCATAAATTAGGAGGAGTATATGAAAATCTGTAATTTGTTGAATCGTGAGAAAAAATATTCATGAAGATATAAAATGTAGGATTAATGAAGTTAAGTTGCACACATAATTGCATGTTTTATTACAAGAAGATCTCTATCTATATTTGAAGTGAACAAAGTATCATATTAAATATTTTTATTGTTAAATAACATATTATAATATAGCATGATTGGAAGGAAATCACAATATTAAATTAAAATAAAATAAATTATAAGAAATGTATTGATGTCGAACCAAATAACTAATATAAATTCGTCAAAATTGGGATAGTTGTTAGGTACAACATTATACATACACAATTAAAGTGTGAAGAAATCGAATTAAGATAATGTGTCTACTATCTATGCCTAGAGTCCAATTATAGTGGGATGTAGTAGTTGATAATATATTTGAGATGTTTGAATTTAATGCTTAATGGATCCAACATCCCCCCAATAGTCAATCAAGGGACTTGCTAGTCGAATCGAAACTAAAAAAGGGGATTATAAACAACATTGTGAGGATGTCATAGTTGAAGGGAAGGTACCTCATTTACATTGCTTCACTAGTCTAGAAGTTGAGATGATGTTGTGATTTTCTTGCCTCTTAGAATTGCCTCTAGGTAGCACCAAGAAAGAGGAAATCATCTTGGTGGTGTTTGGTAAGGGAGATCGTTTGAGAAAGAAATATATGAGCTTTATGGAATCCCTTATGTATATTGATGTTAGGCACCACTGGTCTAGGTATCTATGGAAGGCTCAACACCATTGCTCTATCTCGATTATAAGCCTATGTGATTAAAC
>LPNX010047192.1:37894-49393 GCA_001517045.1 Pseudotsuga menziesii
ACACTCCTTATATGAGTATTATGAAATAATATTGACATTAAATTGATAATAAAATAAAACACAGTAATAACACATCACATGTAGAATTAAGTCATCAAATGTACAATGACCAAGAATTTATATTATAAACTTCAAGATTTTGTTTATAGAGGAAATGAATAACAGTCATCTTAATGTACTATTAAAAGTCATTGAAGATTCTTCAAAATATCTCGAACATAGGGTGCCTTGTAGAATTTATTCAATAAGCTCCACAGATCAGCGATCAACCATTTATCCTCATTCTTTCCATCAAACGAAGGGGCAATAACCACATTTTCTTTGGGATTTTCTTTCTTTGTCTCCATTGAACAATCCACTAGAATAGTGTTAGTAGCATCATATTGAGAATACATTCTCCACACTTTTTTCAGATGTTTTTTGTATATAACTTGTGTTGAATTATCAATGGCATTTTTTCCCTTTTGTTGTTTGCAATCTGAAGTAGTCCATGTAAACAAAAATTTAGCTTGTAATGTTTCTGAAACCAGCTTTTTCATAACTCTTGTTGTGTTTTGTTTCAAAGATGTCGTCCAAATTGCAATGTCAAGAGATTCTTTTCTGGAACACATTTCAAGAAATGTTTTTGCATGTGGACGAAACCAAAATGATTTTTGCTCTATCATGTAATCTGCGGCCCTTCCCATTTTCTCAATAAATTTTTTTTGTGATGCATCACCATCAACGCTCTGATAGAAAATGTTATTCAATTCAAAAATAACTAATTTATTTTGACTTATAATAGCTGCAAAACAATAATGGATAACATAGTTAATTCATTTTATTCATGCTACATAAATTATTAATAAAAAAAATTGTTGAAGAAATACACTCACTTTGAGTATTTTTTGTACTAGTTATAGATAAGCCACACTTCTCTTGTATTGTCTTCATAGAACCTAGAGCCAAAATAACAAACCTTCAATCAAATACCAATAATACTTCTTTTAATCAAATTTTGTTTTATAAGACATATTTTATGTTTAATTGAAAATAAGAGACATGTGAAGTACCTGATATGATATCATGTTCTTGACTATGGCTTTGTTTCACATTCCCTTGATCATTGTCTTTTTTCTCCTTATTTTCCACTCTAATAAACATATGAAATGTTATAAAATGTATCAACGAATAAAATTCATTAAATAAATAGACATACAATAAATCATATTAAAGACTTGTGATGGTATTATGTTTTTCATTATAGTTCTTTGGCACATTCGCTTGATTCATGTACTCATTCTCCTCGTCTGTAACTATAACCAATATATGAAATGTTATGAATTATACATGAACATTTTTTTCTAAAATCAAGAGAAACACCAAAATAAGCACACTATATGATATCATGTTTATTATGCCAATTGATATTCCGTCTCCAAAATTAATTGCAAAGCTACATGGTTAATGTCTTGTTCTTATATTTATTTAAATACAAACATTCCAAAATATTATGACATGTGGAAACAGATTAATTTTAAAAATAATAAGAACAAAAAAAATTATGTACCTGGTGTGGTATCTTCTTCTTCCTGTATTTTCATCTCCAAACGTTCTTCAACATTGTGCACATTATGTTGATCATTGCTTTGTTGCATAGTGTCGTTATTTGTTTCTTTACAATATCCACCATTAGTATTTATAGTAAACAACTTGCTAGTCAAAATATCTTAACAACGAAAGAAACAAAATAGTTATAGTAGTTATAGTAAACAACTTTTTAATCAATATTTCTAAACAACAAAAGTGTAATACCCCCATGGCTTTACTTTTATTTTTCATGTTTTGAAAAATAATTATTTTTATTATGTAATGAGTTATAAAACTCAAAGACTGAAATAACATTTGCACAAACAAACATTTTATTTATTTATTAATAAAGAAAATGACACTTGGAGAACTCAACTACATGAGGGGACACAACCATGGCACCAAGGAACATGTGTAAGCAAGCTAGAATGATTGATACCAATCAAATCCAATCCAAAGCTCAACAACCAGACAAGATCCTAAATCATAGGGATTTAGGGATCTGATTGGATATTTGATTGGGATGGCATAAGACCTGGGCAGAATTATTTATATGGGTGCATTGGAATAGCATGGGACGCTGTGTTGTGCATGGAGAAACTTTGCTGTGAATGCAAGTGTTGAGTGTTTCTCCCGTTTCATAAGTCCATCGCTTAGCTTGTTACGGACTCTGAGAGAGAGTTCCGCGTGGAAGCTTTCTTGTTGTAGCTTGTTACATACTCTGAGGATTGAGTGCCGTGAGGAAGTTACTTGCTGTTCTGGTGCATGGTTGGTGATCCAGCTCGGGGGTGGAGCAGAGCAAACTATTGAGTTGCTTCCTCCTATGGTTGGGAGGAGTTGATTCTCCAAGTGTGTTTCCCCTGGATTCAAGTAAGTAGATCTGATTTAGTTTCTCATATATTTCGGCTTGAATTATGGTTATTTGCATGATCAATAAAATATTCTGACAGTCAAAACAAACACCTTGTTTCTATTTCTTTGATTAATCAGAAATTTTTGATGTATTATTTAGCGGGGATGTTACATATGGTATCAGAGCCCAGGTTCGAACACTTGGCCTTAAAGGGCTCTTCACATGTGTTCCGAATCTATGAGATTTTTTTTTATAAGTTTTTGGGTATATCATGATGACGAATTATTGAGCTAGATTGTTTTACAAAAATTGATAATTACAATTGAATTCAAACTCTGCATATGACTCGTTGTCTGCGATTTACCCTTGTTTGACTTCATTTTACATCTATGTGACTGCAATTCACATATGTATCTCGGCATTTTCCTTGTTTCTGATTGCTCTCACTGTCGACAGTATAACCCAAATTTTGATGTAGAAAGTATCTCTTCCTTGCTCGTTTTGTATTGTGGGCTTGATAATGGCCATTGGCCTGTTTCTCGTGGCCTTGCTAGGCCGATAATATTATATAGCAGAGTTACGCTGTTTTATCTTATTTTAAATTACGTGTATTTTTGGGGATTTATGTTCGCTTCGTATTCTCGAGTCCGATCTGGCATGATCACCATTTATGCCTCCATGTAGTATTCACAGCCATGAATTTGTAACGTTGCTTACGGGGATTGAGTATTCCTGGTGAAAACTTTAAGCGTCATGTTGCAGAGGATTTGTATTAATTGGTTTTTATCAGATAGATTGTCGTTGTGTATTTATGGAGTTCTGTTAATGGGGAAGATTGGATCCAATCTGAAGAATAGGGAAAAACGGTATGATTACAGGAGCATGAAGCCGGATAAACGCGGACGATCGTCGGGCGTTTTTTTTTTTTTTTTTTTGGCTGCCTGTAATGGATCTTTCTTTGGGGTACTTAAATTTTTTTTTTTAAATCTGTTGATTCTTGTCTTCATTTAATTTCATCTGGAATTATTTTTGGGGGGTTTAGATTGTCTATTGCAATGGAGATCGTCTTAGCATAAGATACTTGTATGTGGGTTCTTGTCTTCATCGAATTCTGCCTGAGTAGAACGGGCCATGGCCTGAGTAGAACAGGCCATGAGTATTGATTTTGTTTGGAATTCGATCCTCGTTTGACTGTGTTTGGGTTTTATATAGACCTAGAAATCGATCCTCCATATCACCAGCGATCTTATTTAGATCTAGAAATGTTGCGCCTTGCCGGCGATTGGTATAGATCTAGATTTGATGTAAATTGTCTTTCTGAAATCTAGTCAGTCATAGAACGCCGAGGGTTCTTCCTCACTTATGGTAATGACAAATTGAGTTGTAAATCTTCTTTCTCCTTTTTTTTTGTTAAGTTGAGTGTTCTGCACTTGTTATTTAAATATTACTTTACCTTTACGATAAACAATGAAACTCCGGAGAAGACAACCATAATTTTATTATGAGTAATAATTGTGGATACAGGACGGTTTCTTTATATTTATATATGTATATACATCTCGTTTACTGTATATTTTGTTTACCCTCTAGATAGAAGGGTAATTTTCCCTATAGATTTCTGCATACGATTTATCATGGAAAACTGTTTTTCAATTAATCATGCGTTTGATCTAAATCGTAGATCTATCCTAGTATGGATTCCTGCATGAGATTTACCATGTATGTATTTGTTTTAATCATAGGTTTATCATAGTATACAATTGTTGTATGCGATGCGATCCACCCTCGAAACACTTTCTATATAATCTGTTGTTGATATTTTTTTTTCTTTAAAAAAAAAAAAAAAGATCTTCTCTGGTATGCGTGTAATTTTGGTATGTGTTGTTAGTTTGGGAATCATGGAGTTCAATCCCTCCGTAAGATTTTGAGCGGGAGCTCAATCCATTGACCCTCGGTATGCCTCGGCAATTTTGTAATGACAAATATGGGATGTTACTGGCCTATGTATGCCTCTACGACTTTGTAAAAGCATATCCGGGTGGTTGTTGTGCTCTATATGCGTCCTTGATGATCCGGTAGAAACTCTGTGAACATTTTACATGTCTGCGAAAGTACTGGTATGGATTTTCAACTTGTTTGGCTTTTATAGATTGGGAGAAACTAGGCAAACGTTCTATCCAACGTCTATGTTTTTTTTTTCAAACCTAGATCCACATTGTTTTGGGTCTGCGTTTTGGATCTGGAGCCGATGTCTGCATTTATTTTATAAATTATAGATCAGGAATACGAATTCCGTAGTCTGTGTTTTGGATTTGGAGCTAATGCCTGCTTTTTATTTTATAACTTCTAGATCTGGAATACGACTTCCTTTATCTGCGTTTTTTATCCGGAGGGTTTGATCTAGATCTCTGATGTTTCTTTCTGCATTTTGCTAGACCTCAGATTGACGCTTTCACTGTCTACGCTCTGTTAGATCTGAATTATAGTTTATGGCTTCCTGCATTTTACTTCTTATATTTTGTGTATTGGTTTTTAATCCTCTTTAACATGTGTTTCAATCCTCCGGCATTGTGTTTTGGGAATGCGATCTGAATGTAACCTATCTTCTTGAGTTGTTCTAGTTTACCAGCAACGATTTCTCTGTTAAACTAATTTTGGCATTTTATTTTTTTTTCAAGATCTCGATCTGCGATAGCCGGTTTTTTGTTAGATTCCTCCATTTTCCACCGTGGCTTTTATTCAAGATCTGAAAATTTGAGTCTTGTTTGCATTTTGAGATAAGAAGAGCCTGTGATGGATTTGGTTTGTCTGAGTTTTCTTTCATTTCTGGAGTAGTGATAAGATCTGAACAAGAATTGTTGGCTGCTTTTGATCTGAAGGGGGAACAATTTCCTATCTGTGTTTGCTGTGAAGAAACTCGTGTTTGCATAGCGGTTCCTGTCTGTGTTTTAGATATGAGGTGATGGTTTCCTGCGTTGGATCTATTCTTTGTTTGATTCATTTTGGGATCTAGAGATGTTACTTGTGATTTGTAAAAAAAAACATGCCTGCATTTTTATCAAGGTCTGGAATAATCCTCACATAACTGTGTTTCCATTAAAGATCAGGTGTGTTATTTATGCTTTCCTTTTCTTAAAGATATGAAAAAACCCTTTCATGGTTGTGTTTTCTTCAAAGGTATGAAGTATTTGTTATACCTGTGTTTATATTAAAGATCTGAAATAATCCTTTCATGGTTGTGTTTTATTCAAAAGTATGAAGTATTTATTATGCCTATGTTATATTAAAGATTTGAAAAAAACCCTTTCATGGCTGCGTTTTATTCAAAGGTATGAATTATTTGTTTATTCCTGTGTATAACTTAAATATCTGAAATAATCCTTTCATGGATGCGTTTTCTTCGAAGGTTTGAAGTATTTATTTATGCCTATGTATAACTTAAAGATATGAAATAATCATTTCATGGCCACATTTTATTCAAAGGTCTGAATTATTTCTTCATTCCTGAGTATATCTTAAGGATATGGAATAATCCTTTCTTGGTTGCGTTGTTCTTCAAAGGTTTGGAATATTGTTTATGCCTTCTTTCTCTTAAATATCTGAAATAAATATTCATCGCCTATGTTTTCATTAAATATTTGGAGTATGTGATTATGCATGTGTTTCTTGAAAGTTTTGGAATAAATTTCCCTTCCTGTGTTTTAGAGAAATCTGCAATTAACATTCCATACCAACGTTTGTTGAAGACCTGGAAATACAATCGAATCCATAGTCTGCATTTTAGTGGTGGAATGCATCCTAGTATATTACATATGAATTCCTATATCAACAAGGGGTTTGCATACAATTTCCTATATATAGATTTGGAAATGATATTCTTAAATATTGTCTATTATGCATGTGACTGCTCACGTTTCAAACGATTGCTTATTTTTTATATGAGTTATTTCGTATAGCTCTAGGAAAAACCACGAACTCTAGATGGTAATTTTGCTGAAGTCATGGTAAGGGATGTTACTTTATATGAGTTCGACCATTGATTTCCTTTTGATGGGTTTGTTTGATGATCAAACTCCAAAACTAGGATGCGAGTTCATTGTCTTTTTCTTGTGTCTATATTTTCATAAATTATAAGTCTAAAAAATTTTAAATCGATATTTGTTTTAACGTTTAATATTACTATTGCTTGACTTGGGTTGGGGATAGCAAATTAAATTAGATTCATATATATTTTAAAATATATATATATATTTTAAATTGTGTTTATATATATTTTAAATTATATTTATATATTTTAAAGAAATAATATTCCTCGTTGTTTATATTTACTAGATAGAGAAATGGTATTTCCTTGTAGTAGACATGCGTTGAAAGACGTTTTAGTTATATAACTCATCCAATTATATATGGAAAGGAATCCTAATTAGATACATTGTATGTATATCAAAATAATGGTAATCTATATTTTTTCTAAATAAAAAGATGATTGGTGGGATAAAGTTTGGGAGAAGCTTTTAATTAAAACATAGCACTCCATTGAAATAGTGAATTGAGAAAAAATATGGAAATGTATTTCAATTACTTTGTAAATTCAAAACTATGATTCTTAATATTAAGATGAGCAACATACATGTTGTTGATAAAAAGTAATATATGCTATATGTATTGTTAAAAGTGTTATATATTGTATGTAGGAGGGGATGCAATTATACATTAGTATATTTGAATGAGAAAATACTTTAAATATTTTTGAAGAAAGGCATTTTGTGTGTTGTATTTATATGCCTTTGTATTTTGAAGAAATACAATTGAGGCTTAGTATATTTGGGTTGCAAGGATTAAATTGGGTTGTTAGATAATTGAAAAATGTATTATATAAGTGACGTATATATTTAAGCAATCGCAATTGGTATATATATTTGATATAGGTGTAATATTTGTTACTTTCTTACGTGAAAAGTATTGCAAATAATGAATCTTATATTTTAAAAGGGAATGCACTGTACCCACTTTAGATTTGATTAAAATAAAATACCACTTTTTATAAGATCGAAAAGAGAATGCATTTATAGAAATTACATTTTTATATGATTCCATTAAAAGAGTATTTGATGATTCGTGCAATGGTGTTTCGGTAATATCTATTTATTCAATATGGATATAGAGAGTTCTGATTATTATGTAGTGCTATACCTATTTATTTAATATGAATATAGAGAGTTGCGATTATTATATTATGCTCAAGTTTAAATAACATAACTTTATATGTATTGTAATGTAGAAAGCTGTGAGTTATTTTACATGTTGGGGTTTATATAAATTACAAAGATTTGATTCGATACATGAGGACTTTGCATTCATTAGCAAATACTCTTTTTGTGATTTACGTAATTGGGGAATATGATGCAAATACCGTTAAACATCATTTTACACACATGTATGTTCTACTCTGTGAAGTATTGATTATTTGAATACAAAATTTTGTGTTTATGTATAGCTTATAGTTTAAATAGCATGATCGTCGAGGTACACAAACTAGTATTAGTAGATTCATATGTTTGAATGCATGTAAGCTACTTTACATGATTATAAATGCTTAAATAAATGCATGAAATGTGGAGATGTGTTAGAAGATATGCTGTGAATGTACGTAATGGATAAACCAAGTAAATGGGAAGAATATTTGCATTTGGTAGAATTTGCTTATAATAATAGGTACCCAGCTTCTTTGAAAATGAGTCCATTTGAAGTTTTGTATGGCTGGAAATGTCATACTCCTGTGTCTTGGGATAACCCTGTTGACAAGATTATTCTAGGACCAGACATGTTAAAAGAAATGGAACAAATGGTGAAAGAGGTGCAACAAAACTTAAAAGTTGCTCAAGATCGGAAAAAAAAAGTTACATAGATTTAAAACGAACTCCAAGAGAGTTCAATGTTGGAGATCACGTATATCTAAAGGTAAAGTCAAAGAAGAGTTCTTTGAGTTTGGGAAGATGTTCCAAGCTGGCACCAAAGTATTGTGGACCTTTTGAAGTGTTAGCTAAGATAAGGTCGATTGCCTATCAGCTTGCACTTTCACCTAATATAAAAGTGCAGGATGTATTTCATGTTTCATTGTTAAAAAAATATATACATGATGCTACTCATATAATTGACTGGGATGTGATTCAAGTAGAACTCAAGGGCGAGTTCCAGACTCAACATTTTTGCATTCTAGACAGGAAGGAACGTATGCTCCAGAATCAAGCCATCGTTCAAATAAAAGTGCAATGAAAGCACTTCAGCCCTGAAGAGGCAACTTGGGAAATGGAGGATAACTTGCGGGAAGCATATCCCTCCATGTTGCAGAATGAGCAAGGGAGCTTAGAATAAAAAGAACACCGAGGACGGTGTTAAAAAGAAGGGTGGGAGAAATGTAATACCCCCATGACTTTACTTTTATTTTTCACGTTTTGAAAAATAATTATTTTTATTATGTAATGAGTTATAAAACTCAAAGACTGAAATAACATTTGCACAAACAAACATTTTATTTATTTATTAATAAAGAAAATGACACTTGGAGAACTCAACTACATGAGGGGACACAACCATGGCACCAAGGAACATGTGTAAGCAAGCTAGAATGATTGATACCAATCAAATCCAATCCAAATATCAACAACCAGACAAGATCCTAAATCATAGGGATTTAGGGATCTGATTGGATATTTGATTGGGATGGCATAAGACCTGGGCAGAATTATTTATATGGGTGCACTGGAATAGCATGGGACGCCGTGTTGTGCATGGAGAAACTTTGCTGTGAATGCAAGTGTTGAGTGTTTCTCCCATTTCATAAGTCCATCGCTTAGCTTGTTACGGACTCTAAGAGAGAGTGCCACGTGGAAGCTTTCTTGTTGTAGCTTGTTACGGACTCTGAGGATTGAGTGCCGCGAGGAAGTTACTTGCTGTTCTGGTGCATGGTTGGTGATCCAGCTCAGGGGTGGAGCGGAGCAAACTGTTGAGTTGCTTCCTCCTATGGTTGGGAGGAGTTGATTCTCCAAGTGTGTTTCCCCTGGATTCAAGTAAGTAGATCTGATTTAGTTTCTCATATATTTCAGCTTGACTTATGGTTATTTGCATGATCAATAAAATATTCTAACAGTCAAAACAAACACCTTGTTTCTATTTCTTTGATTAATCAAAATTTTTTGATGTATTGTTTAGCGGGGATGTTACAAAAAGAAACAAAATAAATTATGTACCTGGTATGGTATATTCTTCGTCTTGTATTTGCATCTCCAAAATTTCTTCAACATTGTGCACACTATGTTGATCATTGTTTTGTTGCATAGTGTCATCATTCTTTTCTTTACAATATCCGCCCTTAGTAGTTATAGTAAACATCTTGTTAATCAAGATTTATAAATAGCATAGAATCCAAAGAATCACTAGAGAAAGAACAAAACAAGTACAATACCTGGATATTCCAATAGAAATATATTAGATATTGGTTTTTGCAATTGGAAGGATTCTTGATTAGTCAACATGGTAGTCCTTTGTAACTCATTTTCTACAACACATGCCATTCTTCTTCCATATGTACAGCAAGCCTTCTGTAAATTTGTCCCCGCATAAAGAGAAATAATCAAATTTAGATCACTATGTTGTTGATGCATTTGCAATAATTTTTCCCAGAATTCAAAATCTCTCTCATTTTCATCAGATATGTCTCTAAAAGTGTGAGAGTATCTTGAGGCCTCTAAAATTTTTGACTCTTCACTATAGAAATGTATAGTTAAAACTATATCATAACTATAGTTATTTTGTTCTTTATATTCATAAAGACCGGTACCCATTTTATAGTTGACATTTGAGTCCTTGAAAACAATCTCCAGAGCTTGGCGTACATCCTTACAAGACCAAATTTCTACTAAGATAATCATAGTAAAATCTTTCAACCCATTTTTTTCGATAAAAAATCGAAACAATTCAATATAGTGATCCTTAAGGAATGATTCATCTTTCAAAGCCAATGTATCCAACACAACAAAGTCAGTGTATAACATTGGTTGAAACTGAGAAGGAAAAGAGTGCAAAAGTGTTGACAAGAGGCTAGGACCCCCATAATGACAACCGAATTCAAAACTATTCTCAATTTCCTGTATATCTGTCGATGCATCAATTATTCTATCAAGGACGACATAGGCTTGTGGATAAAGGGACTCTATTTTTGTATTTCGTGATCCTTTTACATATTTACACCCTTCCATTGTCTTACAGAAGTTGGCAAATATGATATCAGTAATTCCATAATGCTCAAGAATATTGGATATTGTAAGAATCTTATCATTCAGATTCTTATCATGACTTTTGCAATATGTTACCATTGCCTCCAAAATTGTTCTTTTGGTTTTCAATTGTGAACAATAATCTTTCATTTTTATGGCATTTGTTGGATGGTTCATTGGAATAGAAAACCAGACAGTTCCATCCAATAGTTTATCTGCTATAGAACACATTTCTTCAGCAGTTAGTCCTTGAAGGGGACGGAAAGAACTTGATACCAAACTGTTTAGACTATTTGTCTTATAGTTTGGATCCTTAGGTTGGTTTGGAGAACACATTAATGTCCATAGTTTGTAACAATTAAAAACAACTTCCCATTTATCCCAAGTAGTATCATCAAGATATAACAAGACTTTTTTTTCAGCAAAGTTTGTTAGTGGACAATCGAAGAAAGAGCACAACATTTCATCATCAACCTGTTAAAAAATAACAAGTATAAATTAGTAAAAATGTGATATCAAAAATAAAATAGCCATGAATTTAGTTAAAACAATATAAACTAAGTGCAAAAAAAAAATTTGCATACCTTGTCTTCAGCCGTCTTAGAATTCCCACATTTTTGTTTCTTTAATTTATTTGTGGCAATTAGGAATTGTCTTACAGATCGCAAAGAATCAATGAATGGAGTTTTGAAGAACACTTGCTAACACCCAAAAATGGTTAACTACCTCATCTACCCCACTACATGGCTCATTTGTCCATTTGCCTACCATATTTCCCTGAAAATCCCACTAAAAAGCCTC
>LPNX010047197.1:3054-32901 GCA_001517045.1 Pseudotsuga menziesii
GCGTAAAAAAACGTTCTGTAGTGATCTTCTGTTTGTATATATAAAAACTTCTTTCGGCCGAAGAATTATTCGGCCGAACAAACTTTCGGCCGAATAATTCCTCGGGCAAATAAATGTTCGGCCGAATAATTATTCGGCCGAAATATAGTTAGACCAACGGTCTTAGCCGGACGGTATTTTCCCGGCAAACTGTGCAAGCCGTTCAACACGAGGTACGGCGTCAACTTTTATCTTTCGGCCGAAAAAACAAATATTCGGCCGAAAAATGTTAAATTATTTTGGCTAAAAAATATTGTTAGTTCGGCCGAAAGATTCTAGAATATGATTTTGGAAGCGCATTTGTCACGGAATAGACACCCAACTTCATGATTTCACCCGAAAGTGAAAGTAAGCAGCGATGAAATTTCTTGGATAACAATATAAATTAACTTTAAAGTAATAGGTGTAAGCTGTGACGAAATTTCTTGTTTAACAATATAACTGTTAGGATTATAATCCTCCCTTGTCCAAACTAGTCAATTTTGCCTAAATTAGGAGTCATTTAGTCATTATTTGGTCCACTAGTACCATTGGGTCCACTTGGACTAATGGGGCCACATGTACCAGTCACTAGAGTGTGGGGAACACAAATTGAGGCTAACTTCCATTGACTGCACTTGCATGGATCAGTTTAGGCACCTCCTAGACCAATCCCTACAATTTAGGAGCCACTAGGAGTGTCAGCACCGACCTCCTTCAGTTGTTGGCAGTTGGTGACTAGTCAAGCCTAGTTATGAGTTAGTTACATTCAGTTAGATGTCCTCTAGTTTAGTTAGCGCCAGTCTTTGGATGGATGCATGTGGTAAGGTGCCTTTTCTCACCTACCATGTTAGTTAGACTAGTTTAACTTATTATAATTGTTTGAGAGACTGAATTAGACAGCTGGAGATAACTAGTTAAGCTCTGGTAGTTATTTAGACATGCCCAGTTAGCCATGCAATCAGATTGAGTTAATATATTCGAATTACCTCTCATGGATCCAATTGTCTGGCTATTAATGTCAATGTATTGCATTGTAGCAATTATCTAGATTGTATCCAGTTTACATTTTTTATTAATGAAAGCATTATACAACTACAACCATTTTTTTCACTCTTTCATATCAAATTATGATTAAATTGTTTGTGAGATCTATTTTGTGAGTTTTGTCTTGGTTCATAGATTCCAGTGAGCTAAATTTAATATGGTATCAGAGCCTCGAAAATAGAAGGCAATTCTTCTTCTACAAATTTCATGTTGGATCTATGAAGCAATTTGAGCAAAAAACTCAAAAACATTCCAACTTTGCACCAGAAGCGAAGAGTTTACCGCATAATTCTTGGAAGCCCAACCTTGTTGATCAAGCTTGCTTGATTGACTAAGCCATGTGTGATGCAAACTCCAAAAGTGTAGGTTGTTCGACTTTACTTTGGTTTTTTGTGTAATTGCAGGTACAACTTTAGATGGATTTGAAATTATCAGTTTGTATTCTTACTCCATCCACAAGATATTCAGAATGGAAGATGAAGATGTTTTCATCTCTAAAGAGACAAGATCTCTATGAGGTGTCTATTGGACTTGGTAAAGAGTCTTATGAAGATGAGAATGACTAGATAAATGACGATGATAGAGCTTTTGGAACAATATGTCTGGCTCTTTCTCCAAGCTTGCACTACCTTATTGGTTCTACTGAATACCCAAAGGATCTATGGACAAAAATGGATAGAACCTTTGGCAAGCACACATAATAGAAATTTAGAGATCACACCCAACACCACAAGAGTTCTTTGTTCAAAATTATTGGCCTCTATTCTCTCTAATGAAGTTGTTAAAGATGAAGAAGAAGCAGAATCTTCCTCACAGTCAATTCGAATTCAAGAAAGTCTCCCTGCAGTGACTCCTTCTCCTGCTGCTCTAGAAGTTTATGAGATCTATGATATCTCATATTCTCATATGGTTGATCCAGAAGAAGGAATTTGAATCTCTGATATTGAAGGAAAACTTTGTTGTACTTCTATGCAAACATTCTTCAATAATTCTCCTTTAAATTATGTGCAAAATTTGCCAGTGATTGCTTCAGAAAGTGAAGAGGAATTCGATTTCTCTCCCTCTAATGTTGCTACCGGTGTGCAAATAAGTAATACCTTGGATATTTTGGAAATAATACCATATTGTAGGAGTTATCCACTCACTCTCCTTGATCTAGAGCTTCCAGCAAATTCCTACAGGATTGCATGCACAAATACTCAGAATTTTGAAGAAGGAGAAAACTATGCATCTCCATCTTGGTGGACCACACTTTTGGATCTGATATGAACTTATTTGGATATGATATTATCTTATTTGGATATGATCTAATATTATTTGGTTCGAATTTTAAGTTCCAAGAGCCTTCAGTCATTCTTGTAGCTGGTCTCTTCAAATTTGGTGTGACAAATCAAGTACTGCAAGTCTTCTTCAAATTTGCTGCTGGGGATTTGATGTTAGTTTTCTCTTATGAGGTTGCTGATATTGTGTTTTGTGAATCATTGATTATTTCTGAAGCTATATCAGATTATGGAGCTCAAGCATTCACTCTCCACAGTCTCAGGTCTTCTCTACCTTTGATCACATGCTCATCTCCTCACAAAACTAGTAAAGAGGGAGACATTCTGCATCCGCGTGGACAATTGCTCCTAAAAATTGGAGCTGATATTACCTCACATGGTTTGCTGTTCAATGCTACAATATATCAGTTGCTTGGGTGTTCCTCACATGGTTTGAATTCTCAAGCACTTTTTCTCTCTCATCAGTGGATTTCAGTTGCTCTACATGGGTCCAGTTTTCATCTAGCAGCTGTCTATATTTTTTATTTAGTTGAGCATATTCTTTTTCTTCCAAAGAGGAAGATTCCTCCAGACATAATCATTTAGTTTGGATGGAGAAGTTCACATGCCAGGCCTTAGGATACTTGTGCAAAGAGAACAAGTTTGATCCTGATTTTACCTGCTTAGTTTGAGGGGGGGTATTTATCCCATGAGGTTTTAACCCATTTCCTTGGTTGTATTAAGCAGTTATTTTTTGCATTTTAGTTGTAATGGGTGACATTTGGTCTTAGTTACCAGGGCCCGCAATTGTCCAAGTTAGAATTCAGGGGGGGTGTTAGGATTATAATCCTCCCTTGTGCAAACTGGTCAATTGTGCCTATCTTAGGAGTCATTTAGTCATTATTTGGTCCACTAGTACCATTGGGTCCACTTGGCCTAATGGGGCCGCATGTACTAGTCACAAGAGTGTGGGGAACATGGATTGAGGCTAACTCCCACTGACTGCACTTGCATGCATCAGTTTAGGTGCCTCCTAGACCAATCCCTACAATTTAGGAGCCACTGGGAGTGTCGACACCAACCTCCTTTAGTTGTTGGCAGTTGGTGACTAGTCAAGCCTAGTTATGAGTCAGTTACATTCAGTTAGATGTTCTCCAGCTCAGTTAGCACCAATATTTAAATGGCTACATGTGGGAAGGTGCCTTTTCTCACCTACCACATCAATTAGACTAGTTTAACTGATTATAATTGTTTGAGAGACTGAATTAGTCAACTAGAGATAGCTAGTTAAGCTCCGATAGTGATTTAGACATGTCCAGTTAGCCATGCAATTAGATTGAGTTAATCAATTCAAATTACCTCTCATGGATTCAAATTGTGTGGCTATTAATGCCAGTGTATTGCATTGTAACAATTATCCATATTGTATCGAGTTTACTTTTTTTATTAATGAAAGCATTATAGAGCTGCAACCATTTTTTTCACTGTTTCATATCAAATTCTGAGTAAATTGTTTGTGAGATCTATTTTGTGAGTTTTGTCTTGGTTCATAGATTCATGTGAGCTCAATTTAATAATAACTTGACTTTAAAGGAATAGGTCGAGGAATTTTATTTTTGTTTATTTGTTTTATATATTTAAATAATATAAAATTTTATAAGGTAAGATATTTTAGTTTACCATTTTTACGCAGTTTATAATTAAATAAGATAGGAAATCTACGGTGGTGTTGTTTATCTCAATGTCGTTTCAAACCCTAAGATTGGGTTCATCATCAAGAGAGGTTGAGCTTAATTGACTCCTCTTCTTCATGAGCCAATATAGATATATATCCATGTAATTCATTCATTGCGAATTTATGTTAATGATTAAAGTAAGCCTTACTCAATGATACCAATTTAGAAAGAAGGTAGGATTAATTTTAATAGCATAGACAACATACTTCCAAGCTTCTTTTACTATTATTTTCATAATATATATATATTAGAATTTTAATTATAAAGTAAAGGATTGATATTACATATTATGATATGATTTGTTTGTATATTTCAAATTCAAATTATTAATATTTTTGGATAAATGTTAAAAATATAAATATTAAATAAATATTTTTGGTTATAAAGAAAGAGTAAATGAGACATCTATAAATTAATATTATATATTTTGATTTATAAGGATTTGGTACGATACACTCTTAAATTAATATTATATATTATGATTTATTTTTATGTTATATATTTAAATTATTATTATTTTTTAATAATTTTTTATATATTAAATTTATTTTGATAATTTTGATTAAGAAATATTTTTAATGCTTAATATTAATTTATAAAATATTTTTTAATTAATAAGAAGTGAGGTTATATATATAATTTTGAATCTATATTTAATAGGATATTTTTCTTATTCTATGATTGTCAAAATTTAACCCATTTAGTGTTTATAGAGACACGCTTCTAATGTCGTGATACATTTTTAGAATACTTTATTTTTTTTAAATATTAAACATATTCTTTGTGTACAGAGATGACATTAAAAAAGAATTATAGAATAAGCTCATAATTTAAGCTTGGTATATTTAAATATGCAAGCATTTAAGTAGAGATTGACATTAATAAAAAAATATCCAATAAATTTATACTTCAAAAGTTTTTATTAAATTTTATATTTTTACATATGCATGCATTTTTGTAGAAATTAATATTAACAAGGGATTATGAATAATATTATAAAACTATAGAATTATAATGTTTTATTTTAATTTTAGGATAATGACGAGGAACAAAATACTTTAAATCAATAAAGTATAAAACAAAGAAATATATGAATAGATGCTCATATATGCACTACAAGAGGAAACATCCCTCTCTACCATGAAGTTAAAATTGACATAGTTGTATATGATGCTCTTAGGTTAGATATATAGAATCATTGCCTTGTGAAACAAGTTAGATTGCATTGAAATTTATCCTTTGTTTTGTGTTCCTCATCTTGTGATGTAACGTCCTCGACCCTTCGATCGGCAAAGAGGACGCTACCATCACATTAACCATCCGGGAAAACCGCCCCATGAACATGAACATACATAAAACTGAAATGCTTGAACATAAAACATGCTAAGATGCATAATCATTCACATACGCAGTGGAAGCAAACATACATTCATTCAGGCATTCAACATGTTCATCATCATTCATTAAACATCAAATATGATTGCAGAAGTAAAATAGACAAGAATACTTATCTTATGAAGAACTTGTCCCGCAACCAGCTACGTCGCTGCAACGTTCCACCCAACCATAGGCCAGCGTGCTTCTTAATCTCTCAGCAACGCTGCCACCCCCGAGCCGGGAATGATTTCCAAAGGAATAAGGAACAGGCAGGCTTACACATAGCCAAGGATACACAAAACACAACCAAGCCAACACAGTTGGGTTTATCAAGCCATCAACAAATCAGCCAAGCCAACACAGTTGGGTTTATCAGGAAATCAAGGAGCTGGGAAAGGATAAATGCTAAGATGGTGAGCCCATTAAAGAGCTAAGGACACCCACACACGCCCAACACAAGGAAATCAACCCCTTCTCTGCTACATAGCCCCTTAGGCCCTAACCTCACTTCAAGTTCTATTCAGGGGTTGTGGAGAAGAAAGATAGCCCTCTAGCTTTGTCTGTGTGGTTCCCAAACACACCAGGTTTTTCAAGTAACCCAAGCCTTCATTCCCATTCCAACACAGTCCAAACACCAACCACTGCATACACGCAGCCAAACAAGTGATTCACATCTTGGATAGGGGAAATCGATTCCTGAGTTGTTCTTGGCCCTATCGTGGCCAAAACGACTCCATAACAACCTACAGTAGCTGCAAGACATAATGGAACCACAACAATGAACAATGTGGGGAAAACAACAGGATTTCCTCAGCTACGTGAGGAAACAAAAGCAAACCGAATGAAGGTGGATTCTAAGCACACCAAAATTATGAATGAGAACAACAGGAAGAACACAACCCGATGGTAAATCGCTCAGGGCCCACACTCGAATGGGAGGCCGTGCTTCTCCCTTTGCATGAGTAAAACTCCCATACTCAGACCTATGCGTGCGGAGAAGAATCGCGTCCCTGCCTGAGGATGAGCAAGAATGGAGAGAGATTGGAAGAGTGGAAGCATCCCCGGATGTTTTCCTTGGCCACGTGCAGTAGTGGAGTCTACTGGTGGAGTGTGCGTGTGGGAAAACCTGCCACCCACCACTACCCAGTAATAACTGCCCCCAACTAACAGTAAAAGCATTTAATGGGTGGTTGAAACATGGCTTTTCCCCATAGGCTCAAGGTTTAACAATTCCCTTCCCCCCCCCTATCCTTAGGAAAATCATGCCCTTTTCAATATGGTTGCATTAACATAGTTGGTTGGGGTTCATTTAATTAAAAATGCATATTTACATGATACCAAAACTAATATGTGCCGTATCTCACGATACACCATTGACAACAATTCTAATCGCTGAAACATAACAAAACCAAATCGATGGTGGGGCTTTTTCCTTTAGCTCCACACCATGATTAATTATAATATATATATCATGTATATTTAATGCATCGGGGTCAAAACTAGGGTGTTACATGTGATTTTTTTAACTACTTTTAGTTTATTTTTATTTTGGTTGTAAGACTTCTTAAACTTTATCTCTAAAATAAAACTAGTATATTATAGGGTTTATTTGTAATATTTGAATTGATCAATGAGTTATGTAAATTCCAGAAGTGGTTATTTATGAGCTATTAATGTAAACAAGGGCATAACTAGTTCTTCCTCTAATTTTAAATTGTGGTTTAAGGTTAGTATAGTATGGAATGCTCCATAACAGGCGCTATGAAATTGTATTAAACTTGGTCGAATCATCATTCATGGATCTTGTGATTTTGGTTTTAAAAATATAAAATAAAATAATTTTATTTTTTTTTAACAGAAACGGTTATGGGACTTTTGTATTACTCTTTCTGGCGAACCAGAATCCAAGGTTACAGAAATATGGAGGGCTGATGACCTCTAACAGTTCTGTCAGCCTCCTTAAGAATTTCTTGGGATAAAGATCCCATTTACTTCGACAACTATTCTTCGAGGATTTCAAACTATGCTTAATAGGATAGACTCTCACAAATTGTGAGCATAGAAATATGCAGAAAAACATTAGAGATTTCGTAAAATGAACAAATCCATCTGTTTCTGGGAGCCCTCGGTAATGTTGGACGCTGCTTCGAGATTCCTTCGTTCTTTGTTGGACCTTCGCCCTCTGGTATGAGGAGGAGAGGGGAGTGTAGTTGAAGTTCTCACTGACCCGGAATCACTAGAAGACCGCGAAGGGGAGCAAGCCCTCCTTACTGCAGAAGACTCTGAGGGAGAGGTTGCCACTTTGGGAAGTCCAACGGTTGGAGGGCCTCCCATATCTGCCTCAGTCGAAGGGTCTTCCGCCGTACCAGGGGGGGCACGGACTTCTGGAACCTCTTCTGCTACAGGTGCTTCAGTATCCCGACCTGGGCCTAGCTCCGGCGTCTCTTCAACTGCTACTGCTGCCTCTGGTTCCTGATCATCCAGTTCTTGAAGGGCTTCAAATCTGTTTTTATTAGCTGGGGTTGATTCTTCTCCGGTGGGCACCTCTGGTTTGGAGTCTTTTCTCCGGGGAGCCCTTCGCCTATTAGCAACTGGCTGGAAGTCTGCCCCATTGCCCGGGGGAGGAGCTACCGTCACCAGAGCTTTGGGGCAGCTTTTCGCAAAATGCCCGTAAACATGGCACCGAAGGCATTTGAAGGGTAAATGCTCATAGTCCAGCTCTTGGATGTGACTCCAATCGCCCAAGGTGAGTTGAATGGCTTTCGGGATCCCTTTCTCAAGATTGACCTCTACACAGATACGCGCACAGGTCAACTGATCCCCTTTAGGCTCCGCGCTATCCAGGAAACGGCCGAGCTTGTTTCCTATATCAGCAAGGGAGCTTTTCCCCCAGAGATGAAGGGGAATATGGGGGAGCCGGACCCAAACCGGGGCAGCGGTGATCTCTACTTCAGGATTGAAGTATAGAGACCAAGGAGCTAAGAACAGCCCCCTCGATCCCATGAAGTATGGTCCAGATCTGAAGATTAGATCCCGCTCTTCTTTGTTCTCAAAGATAATCACAAAAAACCCTCTTCCTGCAGCACATAAAGATATATGGGAGGGCGCCAGGGAGCTCCAACGTTCTGCTATCCATTGATCCACTGCTTTGGGACTGGGCCACAGACCAGTGAACTTGCCTATGAGGGCTTTTTCTGAGAGCATAAGGGCCATGCGGCACGGATCTGAAGGGGAGAGCTCCAGAGAAGGGATCTCTTCCATATTTTTAACAAACTTGGTAGGAGGGGCGGCCTTTGCCCTAGAACCTGCAGATCTAACAAGAACCTTGAATGCCTCTAACGGATCCATGACCCGTCCACCAGAGGCCACGGCAGAGGAGAGAGGCATGACCCGTCCACGGCAGAGGGGAGAGGCAGAAGGCGCAGCTTCAAGCTGCTCCAAATCGCAAACTCCAGATCGCAGCTTCACGCTGCTCCAAATCGCAGCTTCACGCAGACTCCAAATCGCAGGGGGCGCACGCAGCAGCCTGAGGAGAGCACTGGGCAGCTAGGGTTCGGCCCTAGCCACGAGAGAGCCGTCTCGACTCATCTTCCAAATTTTTCCTAATTTACAAGCTCAAAATAAAATAATTTTTAATTAAAATATCAACAAGTTTTATAAGTGATTTTCAAAAGTTTTTTCAATTTAATTTGGTTAGGCTAACTTCCAAACATTAGTAATTGTAAGGGTGGGATATGAACCAAGCTCAAATAGTGTTTTCAGATGCATCATCATCATTCTCATTGACATTGTTATCGTTGTCATCGCTCTAATACCTTACATGAATTTCATTTAGGATATTTGACATTTGATTGGGATGGGTCTTACTTATTAATTGTCTTCTTCATTGTCATCATCATTGTTGTTATCATCATCATATACATCGACACTATTGTCATCATCATCATCATCATCATCATTGTAAGCATCACATATATATCATCATAGTCATTGTCGTCGTCGTCGTCATCATCATCATTGTGATTATGAAAAAGGAATCCATCTACCTAATTATGACATGAATTTGGTATATGAGCTTTGGCGTTGGAGCTGGAATTGTTGTCCTCATCATTGACATGCTCATTGTAGTCACTGTTGTCATCTTATAATCAAATAATAATGAATGTCAAATTTGTCATTGTCAAAATGCATCATCATCGTCATCATCGTTGCCCTCATCATGTTGTTAGGGTCACTTATATGCCATTAGGGATAGTCAAATGACATTAGGGTCATGAAAATATTCTCCAACCCTTTTCTAAAAGAAATCTAAGTAACCATTACACAATAAAATATTGTAGATGAATTTTGTTGGGTTCACAAATCCCATGGTTGGATTTCAAGGCATATCATATGATTCTTTCTCCCCAATTAAAAAAAAGTGGGTAGGAAATGCACCTTCATTTTCTTCCTAACATTCTATCATATTAAAATAACCACAAATAAGGCATGGTGAATTGGGGAACTCATTTGCAAACAAACACAAGAAAGATGAAGACTCTAAAGAGTTACTAATGTGTAAATGTTGGCCAATGATTTTATCATTAAGATTGAATAAAGATCTAGGAACAATTTTCGGCACTAAAAAGTCTTAATGAATTTAATGAAGTTTAGGCACTAAAAAATCCTCTTAAAAATAAATTCAAAATCGTATATATATATATAGTTACTAATGTGTACATGTTGTCTAAGGATTTGATCATTAAGATTGACTAAAAGTAAAGGAACAATTTTGGGCACTAAAAACTCCTAAAATTTTTAATAAAATTCATGCACTAAAATATCTTTTAAAAAAAATTCAAAGTTATATATAAATTCAAAGATATTCCAAAAATACCTTTTAAGTCAAGATTATCAAAAATACTTCTTAAGTCAAGATTATCAAAATTATATGAAAATTTTTATTTATAAAAAAATTATTAAAAAATAATAATAATTTAAAAATAAAACATAAAATTTAATTTTAATTTATGGAGTCTATATATCAATTCTTATAACTTACTCATGCAGAAAAACTTGATATATTAATAATAAAAAATTAAAACTTTGGTAAAAATGTTGCATTGCCTTCGAGTTAAAGCAAACTAATACTTAGTCAATGATTATAAAAAACAATAATACCCTACCTTCGACCAATACTAATAAAAAACTAGTTACTTTATATCCATATATAACCTTTGACCTTTCTAGTTGTGAATGGCAAGCATCACACCAATGTTTTATTTATTTATTTTGGTGTATCGTTACACCTGTAGTGCTAGTAGATCCTATCCCTAACGAACAAGATTTAACTATCTCAAATGTGGAGACGTAGAATTTAAAAATATTTAGAAATTTCATTAAATGCCATTCAAAATGCCAATAATGGACAACTGTTAAGGTTGTGGACCCCTCAACAAGGATGTATATAACTTGATTGTTATTGTGCTTTTCATGGAATTTTAGGCTATTATATTAAGAAGGGGTCCCTTTTGGATACAACTTAATTTTCATTGTGCTTATAAAGGGAATTATTCAAGAGGGGCTTTTAGAGATCATGGACCACATATGGAATGTTTATTACCATTTCCTCAAGTAAAGGAAAACAAAAGGTTAGGCATGGAACACATAGGGAATGTTTATTACCAATTTCTCAAGTAAAGGGAAAAAAGGTTAGGGTTGCATCATGCAATTCTTCATGTTGGTTTCAAAAAAATTGTACTTAATAATCTAGAAACTTTATAATAAATATAAAAAATAAGCATCCCACTAAAATATATTCAGTAAGTGAGAATATATTCAGTAAGTGAGAGGGACCTGAAGGAATCAATCTTAGAAAAGGTCGATGTATGCCAAGCTCTTCCACTCAGTGGGGGAGCTCCAATTACTAAAAAAGTTGGGTAGCATCTCTAAGCATTGGTCATGCTACCTATATAATAACACATGGTGTAATAATAAATGGTGGTAATTTGGTTAGTAAATTAAAGTTACAAGTTTAATTAATAAAATGATATTTTTAGTCAAATTGATTAAGTAATTTTTTTAGTGAGTAATATTATAATATTCTATTAAAAAAAATGAAAATTTACCATTATAACAAAAAAAATACTATGGTATATATTATTTGTTATTAAGTTGGTATTTTATGGTAAGTGAAAAATTGTTTTTCATATAATTTTAAAGAAATCTTTTATATATAATGTTTCGTTATTGCGCCGAGAGGCGCTCTACAGCTCAGTATGGGGGAGATCTTGTCACGTGATGTCACGTGATGTAACGTGATGTATTATAAAATTAGAATGTAATAAATTTTAAAAATTATAATATTATAATTAATTTTATAAAATTATAATTATAATTATTTTTGCGCCGAGAGGCGCTCTACAGCTCAGTATGGGGGACATCTTGTCACGTGATGTCACGTGATGTAACGTGATGTAACGTTACTAACATGTCGGCAAAAAATAATAGTGAAAGTAACTATTATTTTTTTTACAAGAAACTATTATTTTTTGCCGCAGCCTTTTCATAAACACTCGAGCACTCGAGATTCTAATTTTTTGCTGCGGCCTTTGAAGCAATGAATAGAAATTGATATTTGCTTATATAATTATATAAATATGGAGCTATACAAGCATCTGGGTTTTGTAATAGTTGTCCATCTTGATAAAAATTCTGATGTCTGATGGTTGAGAAAAATATCATGGCTGTACAAATATGTAATTTTTCTTGTTGATGAAGAGAGAGGAGATAGAATAAACAGGTGAGTTCTTGTGTATTTGATGGAAACAAATGTCAATATCTTGCGAACGGATTAGATGAAATTCGTGCTTGGAAGATCAATCAACGTTTTCTTTGAAATTTTTCTCATAATATAGGAAATTCCGTTGTGTGAAAGTATGCATTGAGCTTTAAATGGAACCAGACAGAGTGGAGAATAATAGAGAATAAAGTTGAAAAAAATAATATTGTTACTAATTTCGTTGTGTGGAAGTACGCATTGAGCTTTAAATGGTAGAGAACCAAACAGACCGGAGAATAATAAAGATTAAAGTGGAGAAAAATAGTATTGTTATCTAAATACTAATGCGGTGAGGAGAAAGTCGAGGAAAATAAAAGAGAAAATCTCGAAAACAGTTTTTGATATCTGAAGAATAATCTATTATTATAATTTGGTCCTTAATAGCTTATTAATAATCAATTATAACTTCTTCAGTAAGTCTTCATTCTGTATCAGTGAAACATAAAGAGATCTTGAAAGAGCGTCAAAGCATAGGATGAAATCTGTTGATTTCATTAATTATCAACATGGGATATTCTTTCACTGATAGTTATCATCTTATCCGTGATGAATTTGAGCATGGAGAAACCTCTCAAAAGAAGAGACAGGTTGTATCTTCAGGCAGGCACAGAAGGCCTCTCCATGGTGGGGTCGTTGCCAAATTAAAGGCTCACGTCTACAGAGGTTTTTTAATCGATGACGGTGATTGCTTCAAGTTGGGATCTTGCATAAAAATAAGTAGCTGTAGCAAGCATCATCTTTTGTGCAAGTTCAAGGCAGTGTTCATAAGACTCAAAATGCCAAGGCTATCATCATCATCCATCAGATCCGAATATGATACTTTAAACCATGCTCTCATCTTTGATGACGCTAGCTCTCAAGCTGATCCACGTGAGCCAGAACATGGTTGTTCTTAATCTCGAGTTTGTTAACTATGAACTCCCTTCTATGGTTTAATGTGTGTTCAGTGGCATATTGGCGTTTACCTTTCTGTATGCTCTTCAGTTTCATTGGGTCCAAGTTGACTGGCTTTGGTGTTATTTATAAACTTTGTTATATTTTTTATTATATATCTATAATTGACAGTGGAGCATTGTCAATAATTAAATAAAATTGTGGGAATTGTGAAATTTGTTGGTTACTAAGATTGTATTTTTATTTTTATATATTTTAGAATTTTTGGTGGATTAGTATTTATATTTGTTCTCTATTATAGGAATAAAATGAAAGAATTTGGGGTGGATTAGTATTTATATTTGTTTTCTATTATAGGAATAAAATGAGAGAATTTGGGGTGGATTAGTATTTATGTTTATTCTTTTATTAGAGGAAAATAGACAAGTGTACTCTCTAATTTGATATATATATTTTAAAAATAAATAGTAACTAATGCATAAACAAACATTACAAATTATGATTGCGCTCTATAGCCCAGTATCGGGGAGATCTTGTAACTTTATGTAACTTTACGTAACATTATTTTTATTAATAATTTTTTTTTAATTATAGGCCAAAATAAAAGTCGGCCAAAAGAACAACCTAATATGGGGAAGATGTTGTAATCTTCCTACCTAACAAAACAATAAAAAAAGTAAAAATTTAATTATCCGTAAAAAAAATGTGGGTCACGAAAAAACACAATATGGGGGAGATGTTGTTCCTATCTAACAAAATAATAAAAAATAAAAAATTGAATTATCCTCAAAAAAATGTTGGACTTACACATAAAACATGTGCATGGTTTTAAAACCATGTGAACATGGTTTTAAAACCATGTGCAAGGTCTTCTAAACAACCCATGGTTTTATTGTACATGATTTGTAAACCATGTGCAGGGCCTCCTAAACAACCCATGGTTTTATTGTACATGGTTTAGGAGGGCCTTGCAAATGGTTTTAAGACCATGTGCAAGGCCTTCTAAACAACCCATGGTTGTAGGAGGGCCTTGCATATGGTTTAAAACCATGTATGGGAAAATGTTGTAATGTTCGTTCCTAATAAAATTAAAAATAATAATAAATATTATATGTCGGTTGTAAATAATATTAAATATTAATAATAAAAATATTATATGTGAACCTTAAATAAAAAGATGTGTCTTTTGGTTTGAATCAAATCGATGGATACCTAAGAAGAGATTCGATCCCTCTCGGCGCTTGATAGAGCCTAGGATTTGGATCTACGCTGGTATATTGATGACAATGATGGTGATGATAATGGTTATTAGTGTTTTTTAAGAACAACATTGGTATATCGAACCTGGAATTATTTGGTTTTCTTTAGAATTTTATTTATGTACTCGAAAAGCTTTAAGAGAAGTAGTCTTAAATCACTATAGTTATGATGAGTTAAAATGTTAGGAAGGTTAGTATTGTAGCAATTTTTTGAAATTGTGCTCTAATGTGGGTGTACTCAAGACAATCTATGAGAAACTGATTTTCATCTTCAACCCTCTTATTATCACAAAGATGACAAATTCTTTCATCCCACGATGTTTTAGGATTTACTTTATATGTTATAAAGAACTTTTGGATTTGTTCTATCCTTCTTCACGATTCTTTAGAGATGTTGCACCCCCAAACTTAACATCCATATAAGATAACATGAGTGACGAGAGTCTCAAAGAGGAGTTTCTTCTTAGCCCAAAGTTAAATGTCTAGTAATTTACAATTGTTTTCAAGTCCACAATAAGCTTTCCACCCTCCATTAATCCTTTCCTCAATTTTATAGATCTAGTTAAGCTTGTGATGAAGATCGGTTTTGAGATATTTGTATGGATTCACTTCTTCTAAGTTATTGTTGTCATACATGAAATTAGCATGAGTGATCTTCTGTGATTTAATTATCCTAACCTTTGTTTTGTTAGTGTTAATAGTCATACCCGTACTAGAGAAAAAATCATGAGAATTTCCAATTGCTTGTCAATATCATAAGGACTCCTCACCATAAGAACAATACCATTAGTGTAAATAAAAAGGATTATGACTATACTATCCAAAGTTGTGCCAACACAACCTGCATCTTCCAAAACAACCCTCTAGCTTGTCATTATATATACCAAAAAGGTAGGGAATAGGGTAAAAACCTTCCTTGAGTTCTATATTACAATCAATTTCATCTAACTAGCCCTAAAAGTTCCTAAACTTGGAAAAAAACTTCTCATACAACCTTATTGCAACAACTCTCAACTCAAAAGGGATTTTTAACTCTTCAAATCTATTTCAAAGGTTAGTTCTAGGCACTGTCACGTTAAATGTTTTTCTAAATTGAACAAAGCAACACATACGGTTGGTTTTATTATTTCAACACTTCTCAACAATGGTCCTAGGTGTAACAAGGTGATCCATAGCTGAATGATATCTTATAACTCCCGCATGGCCTTTTACTTTTTTTACAAGAATTTCTAGCCATATGTTGACATTCTTTTCCAAAATAATTTCATATAACTTGGATAAAAGAGGGATAATCATAATGGTCCTATAATTAGATGGATTATTTTTATCTCCATTTTTAAAGATAGGAACAATCAACCTTTTTGTCCAGGGTTTAGAGAAACCCTACTTTACTGCTAAATTGAAGAGCTCATGGATGTGAGGGATGAGGATAAGGCCACCCATTTTTAAAATTTGTGCTTGGTATCCTTCAATGTCTTTAGCTTTCCTTTTTGTGAGACACTTAACCACAAACTCTATGTCTTCTAAAGAGAAAACTTCTTCCAAAGAGAAAACGTCTTACGGGAATCATATTATTTTATTTAGTTTCACGATTTAGAAATTGCCTCTAGAATTTCTTAGGATCCATCTTAGCAAGGTGCAAAAACTTCTCTTGCTTTCACTTTATATAGTACATTTTTTACCCTTTTACTTGAGACTTTGTACCTATAATCTTGTCAAAATTTTAAGGACTAGATCTAGAAGCATTCCTAATGGATTTTCTAGCATGCTTACACACTTTATCATACCAAGGGTTGGTTATTCTATTTTCTTCTCTACGTGGCACCATGAGAACGGACCTGTTAATGCAATTAGAGAGGGTTGTGGCAAATTTATGATAGAAGTCTTTAATATTGTCCTTATTTAATGGTACATATAATTCATTATTTAAATCCCTTAAAAATAGATCAATTTTATTTTGATAAAAAATAAGTGCTTTTGGTTATTATAATTTTAATTAATAGGGCTTATGTGCGTGTCAAATAAGAGTTAGGGTTAAATATCTATGATCAAAGTTGGGCTTATGGTCATTTAATATTTCAAAATTTACTATTTGGTTGTATATGGGGATATCATATATTGCATAATCTATGACACTGCTACCAAGCCCATGGATACAATTCATTTGGTTGGACTTCGACCACTTCATAAGATCATTACGAATATTAGATCTTAAGAACTACAAAGTTTCATTACTTCAGTATCAAACAAAATATTAACCAAGTCACTAGAGTTTCTTTTGTATTTGCTAGCTAACACAAGGTTCTCATATAGCGATAGAGGATTAGGGTTGGAATTGTTGCTTAAGATAATAATTTGGTTAGTTTTTGTTCTAGCATTAAAGTCTCCTAAAAGAAGATATCGCCTTCATTACTTAGGATGTAAATATCATATTCTATCCATTATAAAGACTATTTTTATCTAAATTATGCTTTTTACAAAAGGTAAAATTAATAAATACAAACAAATATATTTTTATATAAATATTCTTAATATTAATATGTAAAATCTACATCTATAAATATTAATTAAAAATATTTTTAAATTTTAAAAATATTTTAAAAAAAATATTAATTAAAAAAATATAAGAAATTTAAAATAAAAATATAAGTAAAATAAATAAATAAATAAGATCAAATCACAAAGTAGTGAAGCCCTTATATAAAAATTCCTTTCTTCTTTACTTCTTATTTATAGTTGTGAAACAAATTCTCTCTTACACATTTGTGATAAGAAAACGGGAAAAATTCCTCTGGTGGTGGAAGGTGACTCCTAGATTATAATTAACATTGCACGCAGAATCCAAGTAGGATCCCTCATGTCCCAAGTTTCCAAAAATTGTAGATGGGAGAGCAGGTAAAAAATGGGCAACATGTATCACTTGATGAATCCCTTCCACAACAAGAATAAATAGATATGGGGACAAAGGAAACCCTTATATTTGTCCCCAATTAGGCTTGAAGAAATCTAATCCCAATTCATTTATTAAGACAACAAATGAGGAGGACATAACACAACTCATGAGATCCATCTAACAAAATAGAAGCTGAACCTTACTTGCAACAACAAAAGTATTGAGCAGAACTAAGAGAATCTATCATAAGCTTTGGATAGGTCTAATTTGATAACTCTAGCAGGAATGTTGGCTCTCTTTATCAAATGAATGCCTTCATGAGTCGAGCCAATAGCCTCGTGAATTAATCTCCCTGTAAGAAATCCAAATTGCTTTGCCAAAATCACCTCCAAGAGAATTGTAATGGCATTAGGTGGACCATGATCACCTTGGAAATGATCTTATACATGATTACATAGGGAATTGAAGTAAAAAATAATCAAATGACTATGACCTATCCAACTTTGGGATTAAAGCGATAAAAATGGAATTGAGACCCTAGGGAATCCAATTGGAAAGTTTGACCTCCTCCACCACCTTTACTAAGTCATGAAATACTATGTCAAAAAAATACATAAAATTCTCAATAATCCACCCATACAATAAAAGATCCTTATCCTTATGGAAAGATGCAAGTGCTTCTTAGAGTTATTCTAATGTCATAGGATGAAAAAGGTCCTTATTGACATCCTCCTCAGTCAATCTAGGAAAATGAGCCACCATGCCCAAAACCACCTCCAAATTTGGACGAGAAGTCTTAATAAAAATTGATTTGAAATGGACATATACCACCAAGTCATCCAGATCATCAAAATCTCTAATGGATTTCCCTTCACTATCAATTAATTCCTAGAATTTGAATTTCTATGGAATTTTGCAAAGTTATGGAAAGATTTAGTGTTTTGATCACCCGAGGCAATCCAAAGAGACCGACTTTTTAATCTCCATTCAACCTCTTTCTCCTACAACAACTTGTCCATTTTTAATTTGATCCAATAATATAATCATGTTCTCTTACTTCAAAATAACCATCTTGATGAGTAGTAAAAACTAATTCATTCTCCTCTTTGAAAACAATAAGTTGTCCATCCTTTTTTAGATGTTGCTCTCTACTCCATTCCATCAGCTTCTCCTTAACTACACAAATATTCGTTAGGAATTGGATACCAACACTCATTGATGTATCCACCTCCAAATGCTTCCAGGATTGCTTAATAATCCATTGCATTTCATCTTCCAAAGACCATAATGCATTATACTTAAACGAGGCGTCGAGTTTATTCTCATTGATCCCAATCTCCAAGAAAATGGGAAAGTGATCAAAGAAGCATCTACTGCCAACCCAAACCTTAACCTATCCACCTCTTGGAAGATATTGCAATGGACTAAAAATCTGTCATGGAATTTTGTTGGATTTATCTTATTACTGAGAGGGGGACTAAATTAGTAAGAGCACGGATATGTATATTTTTAACTTAAGCATTTTTTCACCAATTAAAACTTTTTAGCATCAACAAGAACAATTAGAACAATGCACAAGTACTTGAGAATAATTGTATATGGCAAAATTTCACCAATTGGCTATTTTTTGGGTTTTTTTCAAAAAATAAATTCGCTATTTGCTCATTTTTAGTCTCTAATATCTCCTATATTTACGTAAAATATGTTTTTTTAGCATAATAATCGCCAAAATTTACACAGTTCAATGTTAATTGTATGTTTCATATTTAATATTCGCCTACCTATTTATAAACATGTTTTTTTCAATCCAAAACAATCGCCTAGAATACTATACTTAAGTATAATATTAGAATCCTTAAAAAATACCTTGATAATGACACAAGTGGGAGATTGTAATTTCCAAACATGAGCACCCACTCATTTTAGGAGTTGACATGATCCCCAAGTACAATCTATTGGCACTGACCTAGAACAACTTTAATCTGCGTGAGTACTGACTCACGATATTCAAGCACCGACCTGAATAGATATTTGCCTGACTATGGAAACTGCAACTTGTGGCTTTAAGCTCCGCCCTTTGGATAACTGTGCTCTCCGGTTGTGGAAGCAACAACTTTCATTTGTGTTCTATAGCACCGACTGGAAGTAGGCTACGACCTCCTGGGTTTTATATGCACTGACATAAATGATTCTACAACACCCTAATTATATATACCAGTTGAAACTGGAAGGAGGCTCCAACCCCCTATGTTTTATGTGCACCAACAGAAAGGATGCTACGACACCCCAATTATATTTACTAGTTGCAACTGGAAGGAGACTCTAACCCCTTGTCTTTTATATGCACCAACAGAAAGGATGCTACAACACCCTAATTGTATTCTCGAGCACCTACTAGAAGGAGTATGAAACCCCCTCCTCCTTGCCCCATCCTACTTTCCTTATGTAAAATAAGTTTGTATTAAAAAAATTGCAAATAGAGAAATACCTTATCCTTGTGAATGCCTTCACAATCTGCAACTCCTGTAATTTCTTTAATATACGTTTGAAAATACAATTTACCAAAACACAATGTGTGATAATTACTGCGATATGCCTCTCTTTCGTTGATCTGTGTTTTGCATATAAATTGATTTTTTGGCTCAATCACACTTATTGTTCCATGGTTTGTGTCTTTTACTGAGCAAGAATATCACACATCCATAATACATGTATCATTTTCTTCTAGCGCACTTATTCGTTGTTCATCATTGACTAATTTGCGCACTTCGGCTTCATTGCATAAAGATACTTATTGCGTGAAATGAACCATTGATACCCCGGAAAGAAAATTCCAAAGCTTGTCCAAACAATTATCTCAGATCTTCATTGTTTTCAAGATTACTTCACCACATCCATATCTAGCTTATTTATAGTCTACTTGGACCAAGCTATGCTTTCACTAGGTGAAGTTCCTTAGCATTGAATAACACCCCACTATATTGCATTTTCAACAAGTTAGGATTTGTGTCAGCATGCCACTTACCGCAATTCATCTTTGTGTGGTTTAAGATGCACATATGCCAATGTCCTTGTGGGAATTTTGCATACATCGGTTCATAACTTATATTTACCTTTACAAGTCTTCATACCACATATCATTTTTTTTGTGGGACTTTCACACACAAGTGTTTTTTCTCTCTATTCATAAGTCTCGCAAATGGTGTTTGCGCATGTACTCCATTTTAAACGTTCTTCTTTATGTATAATTATATGTGCATTTGTAACCAATATCATGGCGATATCTTTTCACTTATGTTAGATTCTTCTATATGTATTTCTTCAAGTTGGTCGCATGTGAGGAAGTCTTCAGCTTCTTTTGATGTTATTTTAGCAATCCCTTTAACATTTAATTCTATGTCTTTGACACCAGTTTCTTAACATTTCATTCTTTAACAGTTAATCCTCTGTCATCTGATTCTTTCGTTTGATACTTTTACATCAATGACAATATATGTTCAATAATCTCCCCCTTTGTCATTGATGTCAACTTTGCCTTGAATGGAAGCACTTGTATCAAACTCCCCTTGAAGGCAAGATTTGGTTTTATGTGTTACAGAATTCTTCTACAAGCATGCTTTTCCATTCATCTGGATTCTTCATTTTTTCATTGCTCCCCCTATCATTTGGATCTTCCTCTTTTTATTTATCTCCCCCTTTGACATCAATGGGAAAGGGACTTATTACTTTGCTGACTCCCCCTGGATTTTTGCTCACTGCTTCTGGTGTTTAAGGTCGCAGATAATTCAGTCTCCATGTCAGATACATGAATCTTACTTATTTTGCATAATCACATTATCTACGTCTAATTTAATGTAGCATTCATGAATTCTTGTCTTGAACTTTGGACATGCGACATTTTTCTACTGTCAATAAATTTTCCTATTGTCGCACATTTTTCCAACCTTTCGCATGCGCGATAAAGGTTGATGTGCTCGATATCTTTTCCACGTGGTGTATTCATATTGAAACTATTCCTTTGACATCATTATTCTAAACCTCCCTTTTTTCCTACCCGTTAAATTTTAACCTCATCATGATCTCCCTTGGATTGTACAACGCATGAACTCATAACCTTCAATGTCCCTTCAATGTCTATTCGAGCACTTGAATATTTATTTCCAAATTCTATAATTTGGCAGTGTTTTCACTTAGCTCATCACCCTAGTTTATACTCTATCGAGCTTGCTTTGGTGTTTGCATCTTGAGTTGTAATTCTTCAACCATCATTCACCATCATGTCTTATTTGCAGCGATTGAACAATTCTCTTGACAACCTCTGCATGGTGGTTCAGTCTCAGCAGGTGGATCTAGGATGGCCATGGATGGAGATAGATATTTGCCAGAAAAAGGTAAATGAATCCAACTTCATGCTATGGTGCCAACAGTCGCAATTCAATCATAGCACTTCTAAGATATTGTCTAATTTAAGTAGGTGAGTGGATATTCTAGAAGAATGACAACAACGAACATTCAACCTTTTAAATTGTCTTCAGCTGAGCACAGTTCTTATGATTCATCAACTTCGAAATTGGATCTTCTTCTCCTATTGTAGTTGCTTGATTCTGCAGATCTGTATCCAATGGATTTGGACTTGCACCTTTCACCTCTACCTTCCAATTGAATTAAAGAAGTCAATTTGGAACAACATCTATGGCATGTATTCATCTTCGGTCGACTTCTATTTTATTAGTGATAGAGTTTTGTTTGTCTTTGTATCTCTATTTTAATGTACCCAATTGTGTCCTGATGTAACACTAGCTTCAAAGCTCCAAATTTTGTAATCATATTTTGAATATAATGCAAAATATCCTTGAGTCATTGTGAACTACTTATATATTTGTTTCCTTATTGTTTTATGCATGACTACGATAATAATAACTACACACTTCAAAATAAACAGTATTTCAAATGAATTCAATGAAAAAAAACTTACTACATTAATCCTTGAGTTTCAGATGTACTTGTCTTGGACTCAAGGATCTTACATAACCCCTCTAGGTTAGTAATATTAGCAGTAATCACTTGCTGCTGGTATTACACAATTATTTTTTCATCTTTTCCACACTCATGAGATATCTTTCTTACCCATATATTCTTGATAGGATGAGTTATATTAATGCTATATGTGCTTCTGATGCACTCCTAAGACTCATTTCTTACCCATGTATTTTGGTGTATAACCGACCTCTGCTTCCGAGGTGGACATTATTTCACAAATTTGTGTCCAACTGATTTCCTTTGTGATTTTATGAAACATTGCAAGGTCTTGTGTCCATATTTATCACACACATAACATCTTATGGTGTGACAATATTTCTCTATATGTCCAAAAAAATTACATCTCCAATATTTTACAGAACTAACAATATTTTTATGTCTGAAGGTGTTAGCATACCTGAGCTTCTCATTTCTTGCAAGCGGTTCAAATTCTCTATGAAATATAGCCTGTTTTTTGGAATTGGGTTCTCCTTTGTTGCACATGCCATCACTATCTTTTACAAATCCAATACCGGTCTTATCTTTTGGAGATCATTGGAAACTCTAGATTTTATCGAGGATAGTCGAGTTGTTGTTGAATTTATTTTGAGTGTCTGCGTCATTGCATATTCCAGTTTTTTAATTGAGTGATTCTTTGGTGCCGCTTGATTTTTTCTTTTCTTTAGACTTTGGAAAGGGCAGGTGTATACCATTTTAGGTCCATTTATTTTTCATTTTTGAAGTGTTGGCTGGAGATCCTTTAGTTGAATACTTTCCTCCATTTGAGTTTTCATCTTGGATTAGCGCCATGAACAATACATCCCTTGGGATATCATTGTTGTCTTCCTCTTTTGAAACATTATCCTCCTTGGTGTACATGATTTTCTTCTTTCTATGAAATTTCTTCTTGTCCACGACTCTTTTCTGCTGATACTTGCTTCTTTGTTCTTGATAGTCTGACTCTTCCTCGCTTTCACTATCTCAATTTTCTTCATATGTGCATTTTGAAGCGAATAGTCCAATCTTGTCACATTTAAAGCACTTAAAAGGCAACTTTCCTTTGTACTTACCTTGTTCTCTTTTTAGTTTTCTCACAAGGTTGGCGTCTTCTTTGTCCGACAAGTCAGCTATATTTTTGCATTCATTCTTGATGGATTTTGGCTTCCTTGTGGCTTTAAATGAAACTTACTTCTTGGATACATTCTTAGGTTCTGATTTCATTTCAGATTTTGTGAGAATTCCATACAGTTCATCCTTGGCCAGGTTGTCCAAATCATAAATGTCTTCTAAAATAGACACTTTCGAATTGAACCATGCAGGGAGGGTTCTCATGATGTTTTGTACAACTAACTTGATCTAGATCTTGGGGGCTGAGACCCGACAGGATTGAATGCCGAAAGAGGAGAAGATTAAAGCTACAAAATTGTTAACAATTGATCCAGATAGTAACTTAGAGTAACATAGAGTAACATAGAGTAACATAGGCCACATGGAGGGGTGAGGCTCAAAGAGGGTTCTTTGAGCCTCACCTCTCAAACTATACTAAGAAATACACTCAAAACCAATAACTCAAAAATAACTTAATAAAATAAGAGAAAGGTTGGATGCCAAAAATCCTTGAATGCTTTATTGAGAAGGCATAAATCCTTTTTATAACATTATTACAATGTGTCTTGGGGCCATACCATGGGTTTTCAAATACCATGGATGAGAGAGGTACAATGTGCCTTGAAGCCATACCATGGAATAAAACCATGGGTTGTTAAATACCATGGATGGGAGACAACGACCTCTCCATTTAATGATTTTATGACTTACACATCCAAATTTAGACCATTTTCCCACTGAAATTTAGATCATTCTTCGCCCCTTAGAAAATGATGGTCCCCACAATTTCATATTAAAAAGAGACCCATGAATACACTGTGTTGATTTCCAATGACGAGAAGGGTTTTGTGAGGTTAACCCATAATCATGTGTTTTGTGTGGTTGACCCATAACCGTGGGTTTCGTGTGGTTGAGCCCTAACCATGGGTTTTGTGTGGTTGACTCATAACCGTGGGTTTTGTGTGGTTGACCCATAACCATGGGTTTTGTGTAGTTAACCCATAACCATGGGTTTTGTGTGGTTGACTCATAACCGTGGTTTTTGTGTGGTTGACCCATAACCGTGGGTTTTGTGTAGTTAACCCATAACCATGGGTTTTGTGTGGTTGAACCCTAACTATGGGTTTTGTGTGGCTGACCCATAACCATGATTACAATACATAACTATGGGATTTGTGTGGTTTACCCATAACCATAGCTGTGGGGTTTGTGTGGTTGACCCATAACCATAATCGTGGGTTTTGTGTGGTTGACCCATAATCGTGATTACAATACAAAATTGTGGGTTTTGTATGGTTGACCCATAACCATGGGTTTTATGTGGTTCACCCATAACCATGGGTTTTGTGTGGTTAACCCATAACCATGATTACAAAAGGATTTCATAAAAGTCCAAAAATTGAAAATTTCATGATTTTTGGTACAATTGATGTCTTACTGCAAATCCATTCGTACCTTCTAATGCAGATGATGAAATTGAATTTCATTGAAGAAACATTTGAGCTATCGAAGAGACCTTTCCATCCATATAACATAGTTTATCTTTGGTGTCCCAAGGAATGAGAAAATCTTTGTTGAAGCTCAGGGAACATGTGCACATTGTTTTTGCTAACAAATGTTGCTTCAATCGATGATATCACTCAAACCAGAAATACAAATAAAAAATCATGAAATACCCATTTTAGTTGACGAAAATATCTTTCCAATGAGATATCGTAGAGCCTTTCATATTTTATATGGAGTCTGTTGGACTTGTTTAAAGTTGTAAGCGAGCTCGCATTGTGTACAAACATGTGTTGCTTGAAAAAGCATATCTCACAAGCTAGGAAGCCAAATGAAAAACCGTGAAGTACCCATTTTATATGACAAAAAAAATTTCAAATGAGATATGAAATACCCCTTGAAATATATTTTATATATCACAACATCTCTCTAAAGTTTGCCAAATTAGGTCGTCCTCCATAGATTAATGAGTGTAGGTGGACAAGGGTTTGTAGAGAAGCATAGACTATTGTAGAGATCATGGAATCTATGGATGCAACATAAAAACTAGTGTATGGACCAACAAATAGACTATGAGAGTGTCAGAAATAGGTTGGAAATTCTTGCAGATATTTGGATCCAAACTATGCTCATACCCTCATTCACATGGAATGGTTCCCTGCTATGATACCACTGATATAGATCTTGGGGGATGAGACTTGGGAGGCTTGAATGCCGAAAGAGGAGGAGATTAAAGCTGAAAAATTGTTAACAATTGATCCATAGAGTAACATAGAGTAAATATACCACATGGAGGGGTGAGGCTCAAAGAGGGTTCTTTGAGCCACACCTCTCAAACTATAATGAGAAAGACACTCAGAACCAATAACTCAAAATTAACTTAATAAAATATGAGAAAGGTTGGGTGCAAAAAATCCTTGAATGCTTTATTGAGAAGGCATAGAGCCTTTTTATAACATTATTACAATGTGCCTTGGAGCCATACCATGGGTTGTCAAATATTGGACACAATGGCCACACTAAGAGAGGGGGCGGGCTGAATCAGTGTGAGAGAAATTCTAAATTTTTTACCTTCTTTTAATCAATCAGAGTATATCAATCATTATGTCATAAATTACATATAATCAATTTCATCATGAATCATAAGCACAATAATCATATCAAGAGAGACATAATAATATATGTAATTTTAATCTTTATTATGGTAATGGAAGAATACAATCTTCTCAATTACAATTAGCACCAACTGATGAAAAGAGCACCAACTCTCATAACATCACCCAGCCTGGTTTTCTTAGCTCCAACTAAGAAATGGTTGAGGATTCCAATCCTCAAGTGCAATATTCTACTTGCAAGCAATCATATACCTCAGTCCAGAATCCAACTCAGTCAACTGTTGCTAATCATCAACCAATTCTGCTGCTGCCATGCCACTTGTCATCTCATCATCATGTCTTTTGCTGTAGGTGTTTTACTATTACATCAATATTGATGGTCAAGCTGGTCAATCTATGATATTCACTCTTGTCAATCTTCTCATCAACACTGTTGGTCAAGCTGCTCATCAACGTGGTGTATAATGTATCATGATCAAGTATACATGGAGTACATCATCATAGTTTATAGTATCTTCATGATCAAAGCATGAAACATCATCATAGGGTATGAATCATCAAGTATGCACCATCATCATACATTGTTCATCATAGAGTAGCATGCATCATCATCATTAAATAAATCACCATGGATCTACATCATTGTATACATATGCATCTTCATTACTGTTCACTTCAATGTACATACATTATCATCATCATACAGTATGTTCATCTTCAACCTCAAGTACACATCATTGTTTCATAACCATTGTATATTGTTTATATATCATTGTATACATCACTATTTACTACACAAACTACTGCTCATTATTATCAATGTTCATCATCCCTCATCATATCATAGGTGTATCAAATCATCATCTTATTGCATATCATCGTATCTTCATCATTGTACATGCAATGTATACATCACTATATATGCACTGCATACATCACTGTATATGCACATTGCATCATATCATCATCATATCAACATCATGATGTATGCATGCACCATCATCATACAATATCATCAAGCCTAGAATGTATCAAGTCTAAAGGGTAGCATTATTATCCAACCATCATCATCAGGTAGCATCACATCATCATGTACAAGTGTGCATCAAGTGTATATATTGATCATACCTTAATACATGTCAAAACTTGTGTATGTTTGTTGTAGAAGTTGAACATATAATCATAGTATATGGTATCATCATCCTCAAATTGCCTGAAAGATAATTATCAACAAAAATGTATGGTCTTTAACAAAACTTTGGGATTGGTTGAGGACTATGGAAACCCTCCAACAGTGTCAACCTTCAAGTCACACTTAGGAATGTGTTTTTGAGATGGAACTTCAGTGCAATGCCTCCAACATGTGGGTCCATGGACATTGTGATCAAGTGTGGGTCCATGGACATTGTGATCAAGGCAAGTGGTATTCATGGACTTCTTCAACTACCTCAACCACACAAGAGAACCTCCAAGGGCCAATATCCATCATGCTACCTCCTGTGGGGTTGCTAGGCCTTCTCCTAGGGTACCATGACCCCATCAAGGCATGAATGACCATATAATGGGTCGTTAATGCTTCTTCAACCGATCCAGGGCTTCTCCACCATCTACAAGGGCCTCAACACCACAACCAGGGTCTTCAACATCATCAACAAGGTAGTGGTTCTAAGATCTATCCTTGTGGGTGCAAGGACCTTGTCAACTGGATACAAGGTACTTCAAGGCACAACCCATCTCTATATGGTCTCTAAGGTACTGGATGTGAGGATACTAGGATCATCCATACCTGTGCACTACTTGTGGGGTCATTGCAAGTCCCTGTTGGTGTTAATGAAAATTTCAATCAACGGTCAAATACCATGGATGGGAGATGTACAATGTGCCTTGAATCCATACCATGGAACAAAACCATGGGCTGTCAAATACTATGGATGAGAGAGGGTGTCCTCTCCATTTAATGATTTTATGATGAATGGTAGAGGGTGGCCTCTCCATTTAATGCTTTTATAACTTATGCATCTGAATTTATTCCATATGCCCCCTAAAATTTAGATCATGAATTTTCTTCAATTGTATCTCCAAGTCCAGCTATATATTTTACTATCTCATCCATTCTTAGTAAGTATGTAGCAACATATTCCTCCTCCTTCTTCTTGAGTGTTTCGAACTATTTTGAGAATGTTTTCAATTTTCCCTTCTTGACTTTGTCATCACCTTCATAAATACTCTTCAACTTATCCCAGAATTCTTTCATTGTGGTGCATTGCATTAATTTGGTAAACTCGACATCAACTTATCCACAAAGTATGACATTCTTTACTCGCACATTCCATTCATATTGTCTTCTATTCTGAGTGTCGACTGAGACTATTTTGGAGGTTGCGCGCTCATCATTTTCTTCTAACTCATCAGTGGATTTCAAGAACTCATATCCATCCTCCACTGATTTCCAAACATCCATACCAAGTGACTGCAGATAAAATTCCAATTAAATTTTCAAGAAGGCATAATTAGATCCATCAAATCTTGAAGCTTTGTTGGTGGACAAACCTTGTTTCTTATCCATATCTGCACTAGATACTTCTTCCAGATGTTAGCCTATTACTGAAGACACCCACTCTGATACCAATTGTTGGATTTATATTATTACTTAGAGGGGGGGGGTGAATAAGTAATAGTGCAAATATGTATATTTTTAACTTAAGCATATTTTCACCAATTAAAACTTTTCAACAACAACAATAATAATCAAAACAACACACAAGTACTTGAGAATAATTGTATATCTATAAATTTATAATATAATTGCATAAGTGGGAGATTGCAATTTCTAAAAATGAGCACCAACTAATGTTAGGAGTTGACTTGATCCCCAAGTACAATCTACAGGATACTAGCACTGACTTGCAACAACTTCAATCTGCATGAGAATTGATTCACGATCTTTAGGCACCAACCTGAACAAACATTAGTCTAGTTGTGCAAAATTCCACTCGTGGATTCAAGCTTTGACTTGTGGATAACTGCACTCTCTAGTTGTGGAAGCACCAGCTTCCATTTGTGTTCTCCAGAATTGAATGGAAGGAGGGTACGACCTCTAAGGTTTTATTTGCACTGATAAAAAGGATATTACACCACCCCAATTATATTTCCCAGCTACAACTAGAAAGAGGCCCCAAAACCCTATGTTTTATCTAAACCAATAGAAAGGATGTTACAACACCCTAATAATATTTGCCAGCTACAAATGGAAGGAGGAGCCAACCCCCCATGTTTTATCTGCACCAATAGAAAGGATGATACAACACCATAATTGTATTCTCCAACACTAACTAGAAGGAGGATGCAACCCATTGATCCTTTCCCTGTCCTACCTCCCTAATATGAAATATGATTGTATTCAAAAAACTGCAAATAGAGAAATACCTTATCCTTGTGAATGTATTCATAATACGCAACTACTATAACTTCTTCGATCCACGCCTGAGTATCTGCATTCAAACAACCAATTTCCTAAAACACAATATGCGATAACTATTGTGATCTGCGTCTCTTCAATGAATCTGTGTTTTGCATCTGAATTGAGTTTCTGGATCAACCACACTTGCTTTTTTGCGGCCTGCGTCTTTTACTGAGTGAGAATGGCGCACATCCATAATAGATGTATGTTAGTTTTTCAACATTTAAGCTAGCATTATAACAAGATCTTTTCACTGAGAGAATAACAAGCACAGCAATCACATAATCACATCACAAGAGACAAGAGACACAAAGATTTTAGGAGGGGAAACCATAAATGG
>LPNX010047208.1:7980-46740 GCA_001517045.1 Pseudotsuga menziesii
TTTTGGTATTCTTGGGTATTCTTTAGCATTCTCATGACTTTATATTCAAATTCAACTCAATTTTAAGTATTTTTTTCTTAATGGTATTTATGTGATTTAATGAACTCCATTAGAATGTCGGTACTTTTTCAAAAATAGTTTTTTTTTGTTTTCAAAAAACATTTTTCTTCTTTCCTTCTTAGAAAGGAACATGTAATAAGTTATGTTAGGCTATGAAGTTATTTATCAATTCCTTATTATGTTATTGATGGGAATATATATGGATTGTTCAGTTGTATTAGTTTATTCATATAGGGTTGATTTTTCATTGGGGCTAAAGTTAAATTTAAGCTTTAAAAATATTTATTTAATAGAATTTTCTTATAAACCAATTTTCTTAAGTGTGATTGGTTGGTATAATATGATGTCAGCTTCATGGAATGGTGCCAAGGACGTGGCGGAGTGTTGACATCATCTTGTATTTATGAGAAATTTGCTCCAGTCTTGTTCACATCAATCACATTAATTAAGTCTGCAACTCCTAACCAAATTTTTTGAGTGCATAATATTAGAACAAAATTTTATCAAGACAATGAAACCCTGGTATGCATAGCAAAACATTATGGTTAAGTAGAACGCTTTGGAGCTGAGACGCCACGTAGTAGGCACTCACTACAAGAAAACACATTCACTCACTACAAGAAAACACATACATGAAGAATAACACCCAAACACGCAGAGATTCGCCAAGGACAGTAGGGAATGACATCCAACACTAATTCCAAAATGACTTTGATGCCAAAATTTGACAGATAGAGAACTATGGTCAGAGAGTCATTTCGAGAGCCTTATGAGGGAGGAGGTGGCAAAAGACACATTAGGACTTACTAGAAACCAACATGATTGAAGTTGACATTCCTAGAGGTCAATCGCTCTAAATATCGTTCTTCAAATATCAACCACCCAAGCATTGTCATCCCCTATACCTCTGTATTCTCTTTGGCTCCATATCCTTGTTTCCACAAATCTAAAGATACCCATGTTTCCATACTTACGATAGCCCATGTCTATCGAGCTATATCTTGTGTTGGATCGTAGATCCTTGAAACCCTAAAGGACTATTCACCAAATAATGGGCATGATGCAATCAGTTGGTGGCAGAATGAGCCATTACAGGTTCTTACTACATGAACAAAGGCAACATGTTGCAAATGTGAATGCCAACAAAAAACACTACACACTCCAAGAGAACGGGCCTAAGGGCAGATGCGAAGTAAAAAAATGCCTCACAGAGATTATACACTAGTTGTACACTGAGAAAAGGAGGCTATTGTCGTAGAAGAAGGCACCCATATTTGATAAAGTTCATACACCACCGATTCATGTGGAAATAGTTCGCTCCATTATGTCTGGTAGGGGCTCGATAAGGGAAAGATGGAGTCCAAGTTTATGAGAAACAGAGTTTGGATTTTTGGAAACCAGAAATATTCTAAATTCAAGCTTGTTGGTGATGTGTGGTTTTGTTCGACCATTTTATGTCGAGGGATGGGACCAGTGCATTGGTTTCCTCCCATTGGAACAGTGGCAACATTTAGCATAACTTCCGCATCCCACTAAACCAGGCAATTTTAATTGGTAAATTATGTTCTTGTGTCTTTTTTTGTATTCCTTCGATTTGGTCTTAGCGCTGGTGGTTTTTTGGTTTTCCCAAAAAATATCTCATGTCAAGCCAACATCATCTTATATGTGCTTCTTATTGTCTCATCCATTGAGGATATAATTTTCACTTGGAATTTCCTTAGAGTTCTGGTTGGAATTGGCACAGTCAACATTTTGACTTCTTATGTTGGTCAACTTTTGTTATAACTACATATTTCATTGCTTCAATCTTGTTGTCTAAATGACCTTGTCCTTCCTTTATACTTCCGCTACAAAATGACTACTCAACATGTCTAGATATGTTCTCTTTCTTTTTTTAAATCCCATGTTGCTCATCCTTCCCATGGCAGGAAAAGGGTAAGAACATCAGCCATTTTGTATAGCTAGCTGAATATCGTAATCAATCCCATGAAACATCCCAGAAAATGGCCAATTTTAAGATACCCGAAGATAGGAGGGAAAGAATCAAGGCCCTAATTAGCTTTGAACAGAAATCTCAATCCCAACTGCGTATTTTAACGTTGTATCTCAAACACAACCCCAGTCTGAATCCTTTTCATCCAATCATGTTCATAGAGCGAAATATATGAACTACAGTCGAGATTTGGCCAAATATTGTGTTGATCCCAAATTCTCTATCAAAGAAGAACTCTTTTTTGAGGTCACCATCATTGTTGAACGACTTGTTTGAATTATTTTTGTCGGTACTGTAAAAGATCTAAGCTAATCCTTAAGCTACATATCTACATGGGGAAAATATTGACACTTAGCTTGGTCGATTTAAGGAATTTGTGCACACTAATAGAGCTGCTCCGAGTCCGAATATCTGCAATGAAGAGGAGCCTCACTAGTCTATATTTGAGTCTGTGTGTCAACTAATCTTCTAACATCTTAAACATATAAGATGAGATCATCAGTTTGAAGTTTGAATGAGATAATGTGGCTGGTGTCGATTCCAAGTGTACCTTTATCTCGAGTTACTTGAGAATCCATTCATCCCAATTCTGACATTGGGAATTAGGACATGCTTCTCATGATAATGGAGATGTTAGCCATTATAGCATCATATTTTAAGTTCTACAACAATAGTCTAAAACAGTGGTTCATATCTCAAGCAGGGATCAAAATTGAAGTCCTCATTGCCCCTAAGATCCTTATATCCCATCATAAAAGGTTAAACAAATATTTTTTATGGAAATGAAAGTTAAATTCGAAGTATTTGTGATATAGGGTTGTTTTTGCTCAGTTGTATGTATCATTTAAAGAAATGGTAGGATATCCTCCTGTGTATTATTTGTTGTGACCAGAAAAAAGGAAAGATTTACAAAATTAGTGGAGAAAAAGAAGTTCGATAAGAGAAAGCAAGCTTTGTAAGTTGCACATTTTGAATATGAATGTGTATTTTTCTTTGGTTTTTTCCCATGTGTTTGACACTCGAGATATTGTCGAGTGTATTTTATTTTTGTCTCATTCTATTGGTCAAGGTAAGGTCGTTCATGTCACATCATATTCTTGGTGTAGTGGGGGTGTATGTGCTTTCTTTGAGTCTGATGTTTAATTCTTTTCGTTCTATTTGAGTAATTTTTCAAGCTATCAACAATTAAGTTGGTTTAACACAGTTTGGTATAGGCCCAAACTATGTGTTGTAAACTAATATTTAATGTATTACTAAGTTTTTTAGGTACAAAACTTTCAGAATTTGAAACAAGGTACGTTAAGTCCTAAATGTCAACAATATTTTTGTGTTTGGCAAGGAAGTCTCTTTTTATTAGATTATGAAAATGGAGAGGAAGTAATAAATATCATTGTTAGAATGGGTGGATTATTCACTAAATCAGGTTTAAGTGAGAGAATATTTAATCTGTTTATCTCTCAATAAGATATGCTTCATGGGGTCCTCCCTTAAATATGTCAGTTGAATCGGACGTCTAAAAGCCAAATTCTTTAAAGTTTGATGGAAATCAATTTGAAGAAGAGAACCTTTAGTATTTTCATCATAATTAGCTTCAAGCTGCTAGTAAGGTCTTTAAATATTTGTTCGAATTTTAGTTTCACATGAATTAATTTGTAAATTATTTTAAATGGAAGTGGTTTTGTTCCATGGCATATGCAAGTTATTAGAAGAAAACAATTTTGGGAAACTACAATCTTCTACAACTATAATACCCTAGTTTTGACCCCTTGGTATTTAATTGTACATGATGTAATTACTGTATGTAAATCATGGCGAGGAGCTCAAGGCCAATGCCCTGCCAGTTATTGATGTCTTGTGGATAGGTGATCAAGGTTGACGCCTATGGTTTTGTGTGCTAAGTCAAGCACAATAGTTATATTTTCATATATCATGTAAATGTACAAATTAATATAAAACCACAGATATCTATGGGATTACAAACGTTAAAGATATGGGGGCATGATTCCACAAGGGATAGGGAGGGGAGTTAGTCAAACCCCCGGAGCCAATAGGATGAGACCAGATGTCCATGGGGGAGCCCATGTACCCCTAGCTACCTTTTTTCCCTATGTCCTCAAACATCAATTTCTTCCAGAAGTTAGTTGAGGCAGTTAATACCTTGGGCAGAGCAGGGTATGGCAGTGGTTTCTTGACTGAGCAAATCCTGCAGCTGGCAATCTGGGGCAGCAAGTAAACCTGCATGGGAACACGTGCCCATCCTCTCATCCTAGAGTTGCGTTGAGCATGGGGGGTTTTCATTAAGTCATTCACGCGGTTGGGAAAAATCATGTGGGGGGAGGAAGAGTCATTTTTGCTCATGCACGATGTGCGTTCTTCTTGCAGAGAGAGAACTATGTTCCATTTAGGGTCGTTCACCTGTAGTTCACCATCCGCAATCGCGCAAGGGTTCAGGGGACTGAGTAATTGCAAGTAATTTTCCTTTTTTGAGCAAGGGCAGTGGGGATTGCTCGATTTGATGGGCAAGTGTGGCCATATGTGGTTTCCCCAGTGTTGTTTTTCAACGATATCCTCTGTCATAGATTGAATATATTTCTGATAAACCCACTGTGAATGATGGCTTGGTCGAGTTCCTGATAAAACCATTGGTGGCTTGGATGGACAGTATGACAAACCCGCCATGAATGATGGCTTAGCTGAGTGCCTGATAAACCCATATGTGGCTTGGTTGATCCCTATCTTGGAAGTTAGCTTGACTGTGAACAGTCTGATAAAACCAACTGTATGTTAGCTTGGCTGAGTAAGCTTGATAATCCTAACATTGTTTGGCTTGTAAGCCCGCATATTGATAAGCCCACTTTGAATGATGGCTTGGTTGAGTGCCTAATAAACCCATCTGTGGCTTGGCTGGACAGCCTGATAAACCCAACTGAGGGTTGGCTTGACTGTGTATGTGTGTGTGCTCTGGTATGGTTGTGTATAATCCTGTTGTTTCCTTAGTTCCTTGTGGAAATCATTCCCAGCTCGGGGGTGGCATTGTGTTGAGAGATTAATGAACACATTGGCCTATGGTTGGGTGGAACGTTGCAACGACATAGGTAGTTGCGGGACATCTTAATCATCAAGATAAGTATCTCTGTTATGCTTTCTTGTGCCATGTATTCTCTATGAATTGCTATGTTCATGTTGAATGCTTGTTGATGATCAAGTAGAGGTTACTTGCGTATGAACGTCCTTGTATTTGTTGTTTATGCCTTGTATGTTTTGTGCATTCTACTTCTGTGCCTTCCTTGTGCTTTTATATTGCATTTACCAAAAGTTCATGAAGGCTAGAAGCCTGTTACAGGGTCAAAAAAGCAGCTAAGGTAAGAAATGTGGTGTTTCCGCCCCTTGAAATTCGCCTAGGGGGAAATTGAATAAGGCCGAGAATGGGTGTTTCGATTTTCGATGTTCGAGGTCAGAAGTCGGAATTCGAAAAGTGGAAGGATAGTTGAAACCTCTAAGGAAAGTTGGATTTCTGATTCCTGAATTCAGAAAGCAGAAGTCGAGAAGTCGGAAGTCGAAAAGCGGAAGGATAGCTGAAACCTCTAAGGAAAGTTGGATTTTCGATTCCCGAAGTCGAGCAGTTGGAAGTCAAAAAGTGAAAGGATAGATGAAACCTATAAGGAATTTTGGATTTCTGATTCCCGAAGTCAAAATGCGGAAGTTGGGAAGTCGAAAAGTGAAAGGATAGCTAAAACCTCTAAGGAAAGTTGGATTTTCGATTCCTGAAGTGAGAAAGTGGAAGTCGGGAAGTCGAAAGTGGGAAAGTGAAAGGATAGCTGAAACCTCTACGGAAAGTTGGATTTTCGATTCCCGAAGTCGGAAGTTGGAAATCGGAAGGTGAAAAGCTGGAAGCCGAAAATCGGAAAGGTGAAGGAGAACACCTTGCATTGCTGGATTTCTAAGTTATGAGGTCGAAAGTCAGAGGATGGAAGTCAAAAAAGTCAGTTTAGTTCGAAAATGGCCATTCTGGAAGCAGAATGGATAATTGAAGGCCAGAACGACTAGTATAGTGGTTATAAGCCCAAAATGTAGGTTGGAGAATAGGTTAACGTCCATACCTGGTGTTTATCAGAAGAATAAAAGAGGTTCTTTAAGAAATTTTTTTAAATTAGTTGCATTTTGGGGTATGGGGATGTGACATTGTGGTATCACAACCTATGGTTATAGCATTGGGCCTTGATGAGCCAAGTTGAACAGTTAACAGATTTGTTGGTAAAGGGTTCCAACACATTAGTAGCTGCATAATGGAGAAAAATGCCATGGGAAGTGGGTAAGTGGTTTTGATTCTGAAATTATCTAACAAATGATGTGTTAACACATTTTACAGAGTCATAGCACCATTTGGAAAGTTGGGTTTTTGGCTCAACTGTGAGAACCTACGACAGGTATGATGCACGGAATCCCTACGAGCATGAGGAAAATGCTATGGAGGAAGATGTCCGAGTTGGAAACGATGACACAAAGTCTAATAGAAGGATATTTCAAGAGACGCCACCAGAGATTGTGGTCACCATGAGAAGCTTGATTCAAGCTCAGGAAGAGCAGCATTAGTCAAATTCCCCCATGTTGCAAAACTTAAGAGACATCCAAATATGGATGAGCACAGGGCGTCGTACAGAGAAACCAGAAGGAAATAAAAGTAGTGCCAAAAGAAGGGGCCTAATAATATTTTTCATTGCAGTAAATACTTATTCAGCATATTCCAGTATGTCCCTAAGGCCTTACAGTCACTACGGAATTACCCGTCACAACGTATGCAACTAACAAAACAAAGCCCAAAACCCTAATACATGTCATCTTTTTTTGCTTACCATCTGCTTCCTTTTATACTCGTGAAGCAGGTCCAAAAGTTGTTACTGTCTTTACCTCTTTTATGCAACTCATGCCTTCTTTCTGCACTTCTTCCTTTAGTCTTCTCTTCTTTGTCTTTTCTGGGCCTTTTGAAAACCAAAGGAGCCAACATATATCAACAAAAAGACCGACTCTATGACCTTCCTGATCACATGAAACCAGGTATACAAAAAATCAACCATAATTGTCACAAAAAAGAAACTTATCCTATGCAAATAAAACATCAGGTAAACCATGAAACACTAAATACTACTAATCTTATATTCCCTTGGTATTCTTAGGAGTGGTATCGAATTTGGCATCTTGAGATTGTCCTTCCTCTATAGCCACCATCTAGTATAATGTGCTTGAAACCTCGACAAGTTCATTCAGGTGGTGGTGAATCACAACAAACTTGTCACGTATACGACCAATTATGTGTAGAGTCTCTGCCTGCTAGAGTTCTTTTTCCATGAGCACCTAGGAACAGATGCTTTTGATAGTCCAATATGGATTGGTATCTTCATGCCTCTACTCTTTGTTGTCTAACACTAAGGCCTGCATAGCATCAATAACTTGCTCAATATGCAGTGGAACATCCAATTTGAAGGATTGACTCTTATCCTCCACCGCAAACTTTGATTGGTGCCTTTGGCTGCGACCCGGTCACCATCAAGTTCATTGTCATGGAGCCATGGTGTTGAAGGACTAAGAAATCTCACGACTAACCCAAACATGCACACGCGTAACCCTTATAGTCACCACAAGCATGAGAGCTTGCTTAAAATTACAATGCTCCAATGCAGCTCCTACGAAGGATTGCCTTGCTTCTTTTTTCCTTACCAATCCATATTAATCTTGTTACCAAGGGGATGAATGCAAGAAATTATTGCAATCCAATCCCATCATCAGTTGTCCTTCTTTCCATTTCCCAATTGAGCTCCTTAATGTTCTTCATTCATTGAGCATGCCTAGGATTGATCATGTGGAGGAAAATAGTGGGATGGAGAAATTTCCCATTAACCATCCAAGGATTGTACTCTAGATCTGGCACGGAAAAGGGCTTCCCATAATTACCATCATAATTCAAGTGTCCACCTCTTCCTCCACGCACTCTTGAAACATTCCTTAATCGGTTACATGAGGGGAATTAACAGTTTGAATTAACTTTCCATGGGCTAGTCGAGGAGTGTATTTCCACATCTTGCATGATGAGGCTCTTTCCTCCTTAGTCACCATACTATCATCTCCTCTCCTTCCTCCCTGCATGTTTGGGATGTCATCACTCGCATGTGACCAAATTCACTGTACACCCAAGCAGATTTTGCTACATCCACCGTATTGACAATTTGATTGACTGAGTCATCATCTCTCTTGCCCTTCATCCCTTTGTTTGTCATGCTATGTGAGCAGAGTGTCATGGCTAAGGGCCTCCAGGTCAAGGTTTTGGTCACTTGCATCCGAATTTACTTTTATGTTCTTATTTATAGAGATATGAATTACTTTATAATTTTATTTTTTAATTGTGGCGTGGAAAGAACAAACATTTGCTATTCATCAAAGAATCAAGGTATCTCAACGTTCATCATAACTTGTCGCGAGCTAGACTTGAAAATGAGTAGAAAGTATCATAACCAATAATCATAACCACTTAATCTAAACTTTATTGACATTAATTACTTTTATAATTATAAATAATTATTAACCATCTTAAAAATTAAATTTCAAATCAATAAAAATAAAAATTACATTAGTTATTCATATACATATTTTGTAATGAAATACATATAATCTATTATTTAAAAATAAAAATGGCATTAATTATACAAATACACAATAATAATAATATAAAAAAAGATAGTCGTACTTATCTTACCTGCAAGTATCTATCACTAACCCTACATATATGAAAAACAAACCATAATAGTGAGAACTCTAAAGAAAATGCTAATTCTTACTATTTTAATACAAGTGATTTATGTATATGCATTTAGATATATCAAGTAATCACATAACGTAATCAGAATATAAATTGGCATTTAATGAATCTAGGCATAGTAATTATATGCCTAATTAATGAATATGATGTTTGCATATTGATTTTCTCGTTGTAAGATTTTATGCTTCAAAGGTGAGAGGAAATATCATGTAATATTAATGTGATTTCATCATCTTGACATTATATATTATTTTTTTGTTTTTTTTGTTTTCACAAATCTTATGATAATTCATAAAATGACACTATGACATAAGCATGTGAGATTGTCTTTCTACTTGCATTTTACATGAATACACATTTTTATATAGCATCAATCTACAACATTTATTTTTACCTACTCTTACATTTAGTCAAAGACAAGCCATGCACAATGATTGTGATGGGAGAACATATTCAGTGCACATTTAGTCTACATGACAATTGCCATGTACCCAGTGTAACCAAAAAAAAAAAACATGGATCCAAATTGTTTACTCGAAACAAATAAACAAAAAAAACAATATAAAAAACACAATAGCGGTTTGTATGTCAATTAGTTTCTACATTGTTCCATCCAAAATAAGTCTTACAACAACAGTGTGTTATGTTGTTAGAACAAATGATGATCTCAACTTCTTTGAATTTGAAAAAATAAATAAAAAATTAGAGATAATGTTTAGTTGTTTGCCTATCTATCTCACATAGATCAGCATTACAATGTAGATACACCAAAGTCTTTGAAATTAAACAATATAAAATAAATAGAAATAATGTCTAGTGGTTTGCCTATCTATCTCAAATATTACAATGTAGATATACCAAACACCATGTTTTCCTTGATTTGGAACCCGCAACCCAAAAAATGATGGAAGTCTTTGGATGGCAAACACCATTCGAAAAATAATGTTATAAAAGAAAACTATTAATAATTTTAAACTAATATTATTTGAATAAAAAATATTATTTTGAAAAATTTATAATTATAAAAGATAATGTAAAAAATTATTATTTGTATGTTGTTATTTTAAAAATTACAATAAATTTATTATTTAAATATATCATAATATACCCTTACAACACACTCAAATTAAAATTAATATACCCTTATCACAGGTAAGATGCCATGTCCCTCTGTTTGCAATGATTCTAGATTCCTCATTGCTTGTTAGGATTGATTTTAATGGTTTTGATTAAATATTGTAATTAATTTGTAGATTTTAATGGTTTTGATTAAATACTGTATTTAATTTGTAGATTGTAAATAGGATTTGCAATGATTTTAGATTCTCAATGCGAGTTCTGATTGATTTTAATGGTTTTGATTAAATATTTATTTAATTTGTAGATTGTAAATAGGATGTTATGTCTATCAGTTTTGCAATGATTTTAGATTTTTTTTAGGATTTGTTTTTTTTAATAGTTTTGGTTAAATATTTAATTTAATTTGTAGATTGTAAATGAATTATTTTTATAAAAACAATTATATTAATATAAAAAATTAATAATATAGGAATATCAAAAAACTATAACATTAATATTAAAAATTATATTATTATGTTTTTTACTATGTTAGCATACAAAATAACATAAACATTTAGGAAGTTGTATGGGATAATGATAACATAGTAAGCCTACAAAATAACATAATATTAAGTTGTGTGGGATAATTAGTGTTTGGTTCTCAAGATTACAATGTAATATGATTAGCCTAGTTGGCTGTTATGGCTTCTCGGTACTTAATTTATAAATTGATTCTTTATTGATATCAAACAATAACGATCTTCTATGTGCAATTGGAGACAATGTTTACATATGAAAATTGGTTGATTTCAAAATATTCCCACTTAACTCTAGTTAGAGTGGCCACAAAAATGAAGAATTGTTCAACTCCATTTCTTCTTTCTATAGAAGCATGTGCATTTTATTTATCTTCGTAGCTATGTGTTATGTGCATTATTGCACCCTTTATTTTGTTTTCGACAATATTGTTCCTTGTTTGCATTAAACATTTACACATGCAACAACTAAACATGAGTCAAACAAATAAAAAACATTACTTTACTTTATATTTTTTCACAATATGCTTTTGAATATGTTTGCGTGGGAAGCGATCCATTCTCTAATTTGGAGAGAGGAGTTTTTAAACTTCATCAAACAATACATCAAACACACTATATTTCACTACTTGTTATTCACACACACGAACCCACACTTCATGTCTCATAGAAATGGAGGGGCAAGTCGAGCATGCACATATATTCATCCATTAACCCATCAAACATTATCTTAGCAGGAGGAACACTACCTCTATGGATACCCCTATTTCCATAAGGATCATGGTATGTTGAGAAAATTAATAGTGGTTTGTAACTAAATATTGTTTTTGTCTGAAAGAACATAGGTGTGGGAATTTATTCTACCACCACTACAATAAAACTAGCAATTACCATCAAATTTAGCATCATTTTTCAAGTATATTTTTTCCCCATTGAGTTGGAATATATGTCGTTAAACTTGGTGTTTCCTTACATTTTGTTATTATAACTAGTTTAGCGCCAAAAAAGTGCTCTCTTTAGCACCTGATTTGGCACCATCTTTAGAATCAAAGTTAACACTAAGAATTGTGCCATGATTAGCATGAGGCTTAGAGCCAGAATTAGTTGTGCCACATTTAGCACCTAATTTAGTACTAATTGTCTGTAAATTGATTTTACAGAAATAGAATTGGAAAATGGTAAAAATTGAAACAAAAAGGAAATGTTGGGATTTGAACTCATATCACTTGCTAAGACGCAAGAGCTCTACTTAAGCTACATTCACATAAAAAACTATGATTAAAAGTGCAAATTTGAACTAAAACTAAACTAACCTGGTGTAAATTAGAACTTATGAAAACATAAATACAAATGGTAAAAAATATAAAGAGAGATGGAAAATGTTAAGGGAATGTTGGGATTTGAACTCAGATCATTTGCCAAAAGGAAAGAAATCTACTTGAGTTACATTCCCACAAAAAATTACCTTGAAAAGTGTGAAGCTTGACTGAAATTAACCTGCCATATGCATGCAAACAAATGAATACAATTGGAGAATTGAGAAATAGATGGGTGTTAGGATTTGAACCCGAATATCCTTACATTAATGCAAGAATATTCATTAATCCATAGCCATGAACTATATTTGTGCATTAAACAAAACCCTCCAAAATGTCATTTTTCTCTTCCTTCTCCATTAAACCTGCAACAACAAAACAACAATAAACACTAGAAATCAATAAAGCAAAATCAAAGAAAAAGAGGAAGGGAAAATGAGAAGCGAAGGAAAAATCCATTATCTTCCTTGTGGAGGTTCCACCATGAAACCCTAAACCCGCAACAACAAAATAACAATAAATATCAGAAAAATAAATAAATTAAAATAGGAAGAAGGATAAGGGAAGGGAGAAGTCATTACCTTCATTATGGAGGTTTTTGATTAAATATTTTCCTCCATATATAAAACCCTAAACCTACAACAATAAAACAACAATAAGCATTAGTAAATCAATAAAGGAAAAGAAAAGTAAAAGAGGAAAGAAGGAGGAAAACAAAAGTAGAATGCATTATCTTCCTCATGGAGGTTCCTTATTGAAACCAAAACCATGTCTTCCATGAGGATGAAACCCTAAGAGAGGAAACATTAAGGGAGAAATGAGAAGGTTGGAGAATAGAAGAGAGAAAGAGAGGAAATGAGAGAACAATGATCTGTGACTTCGGATGATCCTTTTGTACCCTTCTAGAATGATTTTTAGTGTCAGGTCTATGGAAGTCTTCATCATCTTCCTGTGTATCTTCCTTATCTTTGTCTTCTTCTTTGTTATGAATGCTCTCATCCTTTTGGAAGTCTTTTATTTCATCATCACATGTATTTTCAATACTGTCAAGATTTTTCTCTTTCCTTGGTTTTATACAATTTTATGTAACCTTTCTACAATTTTTCTCTTTTCTCACATCAACACTTTCTACAATTTTATGTAACCTTTTATTGTAACACCTTTATGCCTTTTTGGTGGATGAGTATCCTAAAAAGATTTTATCATCAGTCCTGGAGTCAAACTTTCCAATGTCATCCACGTTTCTTTTGATGTAATAGTTACTGCCAAACAATTTAAAATATTTGACTGAGGCTGGTCTTCCATACCACAATTTGTAGGAAGTCTTATACTTATTCACTCTGAGTTGTCCTATCTTAAGTATGTAGACAACGATGTATACAACTTCTCTCCAAAATGAATTTGACAGTTTTGCTTCATTGAGCATAGTTCTGGAAGCTTCTTGGACTGTTCTGTTTTTCCTTTCAACAAACCTATTCTGCTGAGGAGCTTTTGCAACTAAAAATTGCCTCTTAATTCCATGACCTTCATAGAACTCATTGAATTTATTTGAGGTAAATTCTCCCCCATTATTTGATCTAAGACACTTGATTTTCATACCAGACTCACTTTCAACCATTTCCTTAAAGATTTTAAAATTTTCAAAGACTTCTGGTTTTTCTTTGAGAAATGCTACCCAAGTCATCCTTGTGTAATCATCAATGAGCAACATGAAATAGTGATCTCCTTGCAAACTTTTAGTTATGGTTGGTCCACAAAGATCTGTGTGTATTATTTCCAGAGGGTGTGAGGCCATATGTTCTTTTATTTTAAAACTGGCTCTGGTTTGCTTGCCATGTTGTAAATGTCTGCACACAGAGTTTAGAGGAACTATAATTTTAGGTACATATTTTACAGCTTCCTTCATGCTTATTTTGGCAATATTGTCAAAAACTTAAATTTCCCAACATTCTATGCCATAATCAACTTTCATCTACCATACTTAAGTAACCTTGGTTTTCATTTTCCAATATGTATACATTGTTTGTATTTCTCATAGCAATGCGAAAAACCTTTCCCGATTTCTTTTTCTTGATTTCACATTTTTCCGAGTCAAAGATGCAAATGTGTCCTTGGTCGCATGTTTGACTTACATTAAGAAGATTAGTCTTGAGGTTTTCAACTAGCAAAACATTTTCTGCATTGATCTTGCCGTTGACAACAGTTGTTCCTTTGCCGATTATTTTGGAGGACGGGCTGTCTCCAAAAGTGAGTTTTCCCTTATTATCTTTTAGTGTTATGAATTTGATTGGGTCACCAGTCATATGTTTTGAACAACCACTGTCCAATTTCCATAAGTTTTGTCTTTCGGGTGCACATAAGGAAATCATGGAAGTTTCCTTTTCTTCATTTTCTCTCCAATATCTCTTTTGTTTGGTGTTCTGAGATTTGATTGCAACAGTATTTCTTGTAGGAGTCTTCAGCTTACAATCTCTTGTCATATGTCCATGGTTATTACGCTTATAACATTATATGTCATATTTTTGGAGTAGTGTAAAAAGATTCTTATTTCCCTCCGACTTATTACTTGATGACTCCTTCTTGTATTCAGAAACCTTTCTTTCAGTTCTGCAATTTAAGGCTTTATGACCAAAATTATTACAAGCAAAACAACGACCTAAAAATATCTGTAGATATCTATTTGGTCTTTTGGGTGCTATATTATTTCTATTTGTATCTTGAGAAATTAATCCAGCTTTCTTACTTCTTTCATTTTTAGCTGGAGTCTTTAGTACTTCAGCATAGCTTTTCTTACGTCCTTCTTGATTTGTGACAGGAAACTCTCTAGCTTCTTTTCTTTAACGAACTCCAAACCAGACCTATCACCTGACGGTCTTTGGCTACTCAAAATGTCATCTAGAATCCTTGAGCTATTCTCAAACTTTGATTTGATAGAACGTTCATCAAGCTTTCTCTTGAATTGCATGATTTTTTCTACAACCTTTTCAAACTCTTGTATTCTTCTTTTGAGTTGTAGGTTTAGTTCCTCCTCAACCTTTTTGGCATCTAGAAGTTGAGCTTCTAACTGACTGATGAAAAGATTTGACTGTCTGTTATTTTTCCTACATTTCTCAAGTTCTTCAAGGGCATTAATAAGTTCGGCTCTTAGTTCTACTTCTCCTTCTACATCTGAGTCACTATTTGATGCTTGAGTGTCTAGGCCCATAAATAGAACTTCAGTTTCTTCAACTTCACTTCCATTTAAATCTTCATTATCTTCCATGGTGTAAACAATTTTCTTTTTCCCATAGGGTTTTTTTAGGTTTCCTTGTTTACCCTTTTTGAACTTCGAAGTTTCCTTTTCTTCATTCTCTCCTTGCTTAGTGTAGGTGCATTTAGAGGCAAAATGTCCAATCCATCCACAATTAAAACACTTTAAAGGTCACTTTCCCTTGTATTTTCCAGTTCCTCTCTCAAGTTTATTAATGAACAGAGCTTCCTCTTCATTTGTGTTTTCTGATTGATTTTTTATGGAGGCTTTAAAAGCTACCTCTTTTCTTATAGATCCATTTTGTCATGTTCTCATTTCATATGCAGTGAGAATTCCATGTAACTCATCCATTGTTACCTTTTTAAGATCATCTCGTTCTTCTAAGGTGGATACCTTTGGGTCATATCTCATTGGTAATGTTATTAGTACCTTGCTTACCACTTCCTTTTCTTTTAATTTTCCTCCAAGCCCTCTAATCGCATTAACAACTTCATCTACACAAAGAAGATATTCAACACTATTTTCTTCTTCTTTCATTTTAATACTTTCAAATTGACCTTTATATGTTTGAAGTTTGGATTATTTGACCTTAGATTCTCCTTCATAGATAATATTCAATTTGTCCCAAGCTTGTTTGGCAGATGTGCATTGCATAAATTTACTAAATACCGAGTTTGTTAAACCACTTAAAATTGCATTTAAGGCTTTGGCATTACCTTCATATTCAACTAGTTAAACTATGTCTGTAGGGTATTGGTTTCCTATATTGTGGTCATTTTCTATTGCTTCCCAAACCTTCCATCCCAGGTACATCAAATGACACCTCATTCTTACACTCCAGTAAGCATAATTTTCTCCAGTAAATAATGGAGGTTTGTTAGTAGCCATTCCTTCTTGTTGATCCATTGTGATCTTTGGATGGGATCTTCCTTCCAGTGGTTAAGCTGTTGTGAAGGAACCTGCTCTAATACCAATTGTTGGTTTATCCCACACTACTGAGAGGGGCGGGGGGGAATCGGTGTTGTCCCTTTTTAAATAAAAATACACAAAAGTCAACAATCAAGACACAGATTTTATCGTGGAAACCTCAAAGAGAAAACCACCAACACAAACTCATTAATNGGGGCGGGGGTGAATCGGTGTTGTCCCTTTTTAAATAAAAATACACAAAAGTCAACAATCAAGACACAGATTTTATCGTGGAAACCTCAAAGAGAAAACCACCAACACAAACTCATTAATAAGATGAATTTTATAAAATTGTTTATTTGCTGCTACAAAAAGGATGTAAATACACCCTAGGATTTTTCCTGCAACTACAGACAAGGATGCTACAACACCCCAACAATTTCCTTCCTGCTTCAACAGACAAGGATGCTACGACACCCTGTTCTCCAGCTACGACTGGAAGGAGGCTTCGACCGCTTGCAGACCTATGTCCTGCCCTAGCACCACCCTACCACCCTAAAGTGTTTTTCTCAATCTTTTGGAACAGTTGTAAACTATTCACTTTGGACCCTATCAAGCTTACTAACAAAGACACTTTATTCTTTACACATTCATTCCATAAATACCTTTTACCTATTACCTACCAATGTATCTCTCCATAGTTGTGTTCTTTCATTTTGGATCGTGATTGTTTACTTACAGACATACCTCTTCATCATCTACCTGTTCAACCGTCGCATCATTTCAACAATGACAACGTTTCGTTCTTCCCACAACTTAGAATTCATTTCCCTAAGATCATCTTCCAGCTTTAACAAGAGTCGTTGATCCTATTTCTAATTCTCTCCGAACCGTCGATCTAACGCATAGATTTCCTCCTCGAAATCGTATTTTCGCACCATGGTTTTCTCATCAACAATTCCCCACCATTGATCTTTGTCAGGCATTTTCCTGACCATTGATATGAGCTAAGATATAGATTGCAGAATGCGAGTTTGTGACTTTTCCAAAATGTCTTTTCGCAATTTCCGCAGTTGTCTTTCCACGCTAATCATTCTGCATCGTTGATCTTCTGCGGGATCTTCCGTGACCGTTGATCTTCCGAATTGCGGGATGCAGGTTCATTGAATCTTTAAACATTATTTTTGAAATTTCCTTTCCGTAGTTTCCTTCTGCACCGCCGATCTCCTTTTAGCAGAACTCATCTCAGTCATCCGATCTTCCGGATTGTGGGATGCGGGATGCAGGTTTATAAAATTTTGAACATTACTTCCGCAATTTTCTTTCCTCATTTTTTCTTCTGCACCATCGATCTCCTTTAGCGGAACTAACTGTAGCCATCCGATCTCTCGAGATTGCGAGTACATAGAATCTTTAAACGTTATTTCTACAATTCCCTTTCCGCATTTTGGCTTCCACACCGTCGATCTCTTTTGGCGAAACTAATCTTAGCCGTCCTATCTTGATCTTTTGCGGAACTTCATCCTCCCGCCTATCTTTTGCGGAAATGATCCTCGGTCATTGGATCTCGTGCGGGATGCTTCTTGACCGTCTATTTCAGATCGAATTTGGATCTCACCATGAATTTGTGGATCTGCATGATTTCTTTGTGGAAATCCTCTGCAACTGTTTCTAACAGTTTTGCCATTCATACTGCATCTCTACTTCCACTCGACCTTTGTTCTTTGTTTCATTAACCATTGTTTACATCATACTGTCGGCACTGTCTTGGAAGTCTCCAGACCAGTCATTCATGTTGTCTTATCATCCATGTCCATCTCATTCATCTCATATGTGTCATGCCACATTCTCAACTATGCCATGTCATTCTCACTACCTTAGTCTTTCACTGAGTTTGTCCTGCCATCATATCCACTAGTTATTCCTTTGTCATTCGTGAACACCTTTGACATCAATGAGAACTATATACTCAATAAGATTAAATACGTCACAGATCTAAAATTGCAGTCAAGGGATTAAACCTCTAAAATCGCAGACCATCATTAAGAATGCTTACTCGATATAAAACGCAGACAAAAATTTGAAATACTTTCCCCGACTAACAAATCAGACCAGGTTTAAAGTACATACTGGTCCCGCATAAAGAATCTCTAGATCTTCGATTCATTACCAAGGAAAATGGTATCTATAACCATAGATGCAGCTGCTAAAGACTGTCTAGATTGAACCACGATAAGTTTTTGCAACACTTTTAGCTCTGTATGGAGGACATGCCAGTTAGTAAGGCCATATAATGGGTTCAGTGTTTCTCAAAGATGGGACACATACAATCTATAACCATAAGTTTCGTAGAGGAACATGTCACAAATGAGTGCCAACATCTAGAGTTCAAGCAGTCAGAAAGAGAACTTCACAATCCAAGATGTAGGGAACTCTAGCAATTCTATTTACTATCAAGGATGATTGGAGTTGCGAGATGTAAGTAATGATACATAAGAAGCACCAAATCTGCAATGGGCTCTCTCATGGATGTAAGTAAAATTTTTTCTAGCTAAACAATGGGAAAAGAGTGATGAATGTGAAGCATGGTATCCAAGCATATGTTGGATTATAGATCCTTTTGGGAAAATTACCACTTATAGCTCATCTATAATCTCTATGTCTACGTGGAATAAGCTCGAGGCGGTTAAAGTTATTTATAACCATTTAGAAAGTGTATCCTATCAACTTAGGTGGGGGGCAAAAGCTTATCCTCTACTATATCAGAATATACAAAAGATTGAAGAATTAAGAAAAGAAGAATGGAAACAGCTCAAGAGTATGTCTAATTTAGAGTTTCTTTTCCACCATTTGGAAAATGGATCGAGTGAGGTAAGTGATTTTGTTTTGTTATTTTGGTAAAATGATATAAATTAAAGTGAAAATGTTGATAATTTTTAATTTTTTGTGTGTGTTTTTGAATAGGTGAAAAAAATATTGTTCCAACAAAAAATTATATGTTTTATATAGCGGGATGAGTACGGCTTTTCCTTTTGATCTTTTTCATGATATGGCCTAGAGAAATAATGTTCACATTATTCATATTCCTGTATATGGTGGTGAAAACATGCATTGTTTCCCGGTCAGTGACACTATTCCCAAGTGGTTCTATTATCCGGAGGAAAGGACAAATCGGATGAATACGATGCTAACTTTACGGGGGCATGAAGCTTTGCGATTTTGGATGCGTATTCGTCAGTTAAAAGAAGAGATTAAAGGAATGGACGAAAGCGACAAGCAATTGTCGGAACTGAAAAGCTTTTTACATAATTTTCAATTCCCAGACGACGAGTACAAAAGAGATTCGCTCTACTTTCAAGCACAAAAGAGAGTAGCAAAGAGCTTCATTACCTTCGTGAATAAAGATGGAAAAATGATTGCAACTTGTGAAGGAGAAATTTTAAAGCTGTTACAGGAAAACAATAAATTATATCGATTGATTGAAAGATTAGTTAAGGATTTAAACGAAAGACATGAGGAGGACTCTAGTATCTCCCAGAACATGCAAACAGCAGTTGCTGCAGTTGAACAACAAAATGTTGATGGGGATCTTAACCTTGATAGCTTGAGGGAGTACATATATGACCTTTTAGAAGTGGAGCAACTGCATCAATTTTTCAAATTCAGCAAGGTACTGAATTTTGTGAATCATTTTTTTTCCGTTTCTTTGTCTACATGAGGTGATTCTTTTTATATGAACATTTTTCCTTTTTTTTTCCTTATAGGAAGGGAAAAAGTGGTCACGGCCAAAGGCGATTTGGCCGACTTCAAAAGGCTTCTGCATGTTAAAGGATTTCCTGGCAATGGGAATAAACGTTGATTGGGTTGTGCGTATTAAAACCTACAAACCATTAATTGATTGTTTTCTAAATTTAACACGACTTCATTTAATGGGAACGTTTATACTGTATGTGAAATATTTAATCTAAATACTTGTTTAATGGTTTTTCAGAAAGATATCATTCGTGGTAATGAAGAAGAAAAGTGGAAGACCGTCACAAAGAGGCTCCTAAAGGATATAGATGAGACACAGTGGGCTGCTGCAAGACTTTTTATGGTTGCAGACGTTTTGGAGAGATTTGACACAGTTTCTGCCAACCGAAACTTGTGCCTCTTTCTTTTGGACCAAATGTATAGTACGGCAGTAGATCTCAACAAGTTTGAAAGTAGTCGCCCGCCATGGATGAAGCGTGAAGCAACGGGATCGATAGTGATAGGCTCCATTATGTGCTGTGCTCAAATAGATCCTTCCAAATTTGCCATGTGAGTACAAGTCCTGGGTGCCATCCCAAACGGTTCAGTGTAGATAAAAGGTTACGAGTATGTGCGGGGAAGGCTTCTTTGTTCTATGCATTTATTAAAAATTATAGAATAAATTATAGAACAGAGAAGGCCGCCTCCACTTTTATGTTGAAAGTATAGCCCGGTGAAGATAAATTTCTCGAACCCGCATTATCTAATTAGATCTATAAAAATAAAGGCCGCTTCAACTTTTATGTTGATAGTGAGACCGGTGAAAAAATAAATTTCTCTCCCAGCTCGTATTATCTAATTAAATCTGAAAAAGTAAATAAATATCTTAATAGAAGTTTACTATTGTCAGGCTTGTAGACGAGCCCGTCGACGAGAAAATGCTCAGGGCATTTCTAGAAGAATTAAAATGGAAGCGGGTAATAATGGACGAACCTGATTGTGACATATACTACTTAAAGTTCGACTTCATCATCGAAAGGAAAGATGAAGGTGGGTCGTCTTCAGAAGATGAAAGTGGGGCATCTTCTGAAGAAGAAGAGTGCGTAGCATCTTCTTCCTCTGTTTCAGCTGCAAATAATCCACACGATAATAGCGCCTCTTCTTGATTGATTGGGGAAGGGGATATGACATCCCTCTGCCCTGTCACATCACCAGATCTGATCAGTATGGCTGCACTGTCAAGTCTATGTTAATCGGCTATGTTGAATTAGTTTAATTGTTTGTATCTTAATCAGATATTTTAATTTTAATTTGTACCTTTGTATGCTCTGTATTTTAATCTTTCTGCAGAACTCGAATGAGTTCATTGAAATTGACAACTGAACTATTTACTGCTTCAGATTTGTCAACGGCATGAGTAATTGTAATTATTGGTTCTAATCGTTTCTGCAATCCCTAAACTTTTAGACACGACATTGATATGTAGATTGATAATGTGGAGTACCTGAGTAAAGACCATATCTTACCATGATTGCCTAAATGCTCTAACGAGTGCAGGAGATGTCAAACGACATTCATATGTAGACAACATCTTACCATGATTGCCTGAATGCTCTTATGAGTGCAGGAGATGTCAAACGACATTGATATGTAGCTTTATAATGTGGAGTACGTAAGTAAAGACCGCATCTTACCATGATTGCCTGAATGCTCTTATGAGTGCAGGAGATGTCAAATGAATATGTGAAACTGATCTTGGATTGATAACTCAATGTCGTTTTACAGAGCATATGTATAAAGTCAACAAGCAATACTGGCCAATGTGCCCTTAAAGATTAATGTAAAGGTAAGCTTTGTACTATTCAAGTAAACTAAGAGAGGCTTGTGTACCACGTGTGCTACGTGTGCTGGATATATGTCTAATCACAGGTCGCAAAATAAAGTATTTTCACTGTTTATGAAGGCCTCGATGGTAGTAGGATATTTCAATGTTGTTTTTCTGCCTCTGGATTCTTACCCATTGTATGTTGTTTCTTTGTGGTCGTAGAAGCATTGTACATTTTAGATGCTGTCATTTACAGAATAAGTTTAGTCAGTGGTATACTAACCAGAATTTTTGGAGAAGATGTATCTCATCCAGAGAATGGGGAACTCCAACTCACCCATAATTTCTGTAAAATCTAGTATGTTTTAATATTAGCATTTTTGTTTGAATTTCCAGGTTAAATTGTTGCTTCTCAAGAAAAATCTAATGTGTTTAATATTAGCATTTTTGTTTTAATTTCCAGTTTAAATTGATGCTGAACTCAGGTTGTTGCATCTCAAGATTAGCCAGAAGTCACAAAGTATGCAGGCTTAGTATGTGCTCAGGCACACCGGCAAGAGCTGATTCAAAATTTGTTTAAGTCTTGGCAGGATCCTATGAGGGCAATGTATTTGGTGGCACGATAAGGTATGAACCTTTTTTCTTGCATTGCTAACCATGGAAAACCAGTACAGATGCCACAAGAGAATAAAATAGTTAAATATATCTCTGATAGATATGATAGATAAGACTAGGCTTGTACAGATATGATTATTACTTCTCAAGCATTTAGTTTAATCACGGGAGAATTAAAAAGTAATTGAAGTTTCATGGTGGCAGGGAGCTCTTCTTAATTTCTTTTCAAAAAGCAACCAGATAGAAGCCTTTAATAATCATATTTTACAGGTATGTGTACCTAGTTGTTATTACTTGATAATGCTTGCTAGTTTTTGAACAAACAATAATCTGCACCATTTTTTGCAACAGAGATGGTGTGAGTGACTGCCACTTTTATCAAGTACTCTTATATGAACTGGATGCAATCCGCAAGGTATACGTTTTCCAAGGCCTTTCTTTTGTTTACTTTTCCAATCTCTAATGTGCATTCATGCTTCCTGGGTGATTGTATGTCAACTCATTTTCTATGGAAATTTTTCCAGGCTTGTGCATCAATTGAGTCAAATCATGAGCCTCCTGTGATATTTGTTACTTCAGAAGTGCCACCATGGAGAATGCATTAAGCTCTCCATTATGCTTGTCTAAACTGTGTAAGAGTCTTGAATGTTTTCTTGTCTACACAGGAAAAAGAGTCTGATTCATAAGAATGCCATGGCAGATAACAAGAGGCTCTAAGTGTCTTGAAAAGGATAAGCATGAATAACATTCCTGCTATTGAATATGTCAATATTAAGGATGACCACATTATCCATTTTGTTAACCAAAGGGTAATGCCTTGAACGGGTTTAATTAATTCAGACAGACTTATTTTTACGGTTTGCTGACAATTCTATCAATCATTTTTTTCGTTTGCCTATCCCAACCTACCAGCTATTTCTTGTTACTAGTTGATGGCCCAAAAATTATTTCAGCAAAGTGTTTGATGATAAAGATTTTAGTTTGTAAAAATTTTCTAATTACTAGTCCACAGTCCTGGCTTCTATTGTATGGGTGGTTATTGGGTCGTCACAAACAAAAAGCAAGCTCTCATAAGCTAAACTTTGACTTCCTATTCCCGAATCCCCGGTTATTTCTGTGTGATAATAGTAGCTTGAATGTGTGCTGGTGCCCATACATTTCCCCTTACGTCTTTACTACATTGTACACAGTTCTAAAGAATTGATTCTCTTTATTTACAATGGTCAACTTTTGATGCCTTGTAAACTGATGTTATTGTTTTCATTTTATTGCTTCAGAACTCGAAGATCTTTTCCCTGGTTTCATCAACACAACCTTCTTGGTATGCCAGGGCACCCTTTATAATGCTTTGAAAGTACATGTCTCTATATAAGAAAGTATTGTTCCCATTTAACTTTATTTATCTATTTAAGCTTACTTAGGTTAAGTGGAATATTGGATGCAGGGCCGGAGAATTTTGCTAATTTGAAAAAGATTGCACAGCAGCTTCAGAGACAAGAAACAAATTCTGCATAGGGAGGAGCGACGACGACGATGTTCCACAGCTTGTTGAAGGTCAGACATTTGAGAAAGCAGCTAAGAAAGACTCATCCTAATAGATTAGGAGGGAATTGGAAGTGAAAAAGCTAGACTAAGCTTTTATTAAATTATTAGTTGTCTTTACTATCACATCAATGGTATTCTAAACACTACATTTTCTTGTCCAACCAGAGTAATGAGAATCTAAACATAAGATTTATTGAAATCTTATTTCACTTCATTAGCTTAGTAGATGGAATTGTAAGTTTTGTGTAGATTTTTAGGTAAGTTATCTTAGGATTTAATGCTTTGATTCTCTATTTTATTTTCAGAATAAGTTGTTCTGCTAAGATGTTGTGTAGTCATATAGTTACCCTGCTTGCTGAGGTTCAATTTTAATTGTTGTGATTTGTATTTTTCAATTTGTTTAAATTGTAAGTTATCAAGATGTTCTAATTGTTCCCCACAATGTATGTAACACCCCTGTTTTGACCCCGTGGTATTTAATTGCATATGATGTGAATATTGTATTAAATCATGGTGTGGAGCTCAAGGCTAAGGCTCCACCATGGGTTTAGTGTTTGATGTTTTCGGCAATTAAAATCGATGCCGATGGTTTATGTGCTACCCAGGCACAATGTGCTCTGAGACATCATGTAAAATGCAAATTAATAAAATACCACAACTAGCTATGCCTCGCAACATTAAAGAGTTAAAGAGACGGGGGCATGATTTCACAAGAAATAGGGAGGGGGAATTATTCAACCTTGAGCCATTGGGGAAAATCCAAATGTCTAAGGTAAAAGCCATAGAGTGGTCAACTACCCCTTTTTGTCTTTTGTGTCTAGTCACCTCTAGGTTGGTGGAGAAAGTTATTTCCTTGGGATGGGGAAGGTATGGAGGTCAAATTCGAGTTTGGAAGGTCACCCATTTTTGAAAAGTGTGTTTTTGACTTGTGGGGCAAGTAAATGCTTGGGAAGACATGCTGAAGGCATGCCCAAGCCATTATGCATCCATGCCTTTCATTTCCTCACTCATTCCATTCACGTGGAAGCTCTCTCAAGCAGTAGCAGGAGGACGAAGCTCTCTCCCTCACGTTGGGATGTCGTTTCTCCATTTCGGCATGCCCAGAAATTGGTGGGGGTTTTGTCGAGTGAATGTGCAACAATGATGGATGATTCGAGGGTTTCTAAGGGGCGTTTTGTCCTCCTCACACAGTAGGAGCTTGCTGAGTAAGTACCTCCACATTTTTCTGTTGGGTCTCTATTTCTGCATACCCAGATTTTCGTTTGTGGAGTTGTGCAACGAATGGGAAAAGGAGACCCATGATTTGGGCATGGATGGGGGTCGTATCAGCATCTACAATGCCTAGAAATGTTTGTGAGACCGTATTTTACTCATAGGGTGTTTTTCCCAAATTTTTACCAGTTTGTTCATGGTTGCAAAACCGTTTTTGGTTTGTTGTGCGTTTTTTCCTCACATGGGCAGCCGTTTCTTTTAATTTCCCTAGACTAGAAATTTGTTTTTGTAAAGATCGATGGGTGGGCTCCCTCCCCCACGATTTGGATGCATTTCCCCATTGTTTCCAAGCTGGAAAACGTTTTGTGGTAAGGCTCGGCGAGTGGAAGAAGAGACCCACGTTTTCTTAGGTGTTGCTAAGTCCGTTTTGGCCACGTTAGGGCCAAAACGTCCTTAGACATCGAAAATACTGTCAAGGGGTTGTTTTACCCTCGTTTCTTTTTCCGTTCTGATTCCCTGGAACGTTATGTTCATACCCAACGATTGTGTAGGACTGTGTTTGATTAAATGGGTTGGCTGTGTGTTTGATGCAAGCGTGGCTTGGATGGAAAGGTCTAAGGAACCCATGTATTGTTGGCTAGTTTCCTTAGCAGCCTGTAAAACCCAATTTCTTATTGGCTTGGTTGGGCAGTCTGTGAAACCCAACGGTGTGTTGGCTTGACTATGGATGATTAGGTTTTGGGCTTTATGTGAGCCTCTTATCTCCTTAGTGCCTTGTGGAATCATTCCCAGCTCAGGGGTGGTAGTGATGCTAAGAAATTGATGAGCACGCCAGCTTATGGTTGGGTGGAACGTTGCAGCGACATAGCTAGTTGCGGCCAACTTATTTTCCAGATAAGTATTATCTTGTATTTAACTCTGTAAATGTATTTCCATCGTAGATTATCATGAACATGTTAAATGCTTGAACAGGATGAACATTCCTTGTTTTTAATGAGTATGAACAACATGTATGTGTTGAATGAAGTGTATGCTTCCGCTGTAGATTGCATGGTTTACGCATCTAGGTATTTATGATCAATGCATTTTAATTATTATGTTTTAATGTTCATGGGGCTATTTCTCCTGATTGACAGCAACGATGAGTTGGTTGTCTCCTCTCCATCGTCGGTATGAGGGGTGGGGACGTGACAATGTATTTTACAAAAAAATTAATATGGAAATTTATGCCTAGTTAATTTGTGTGGTATAATGAATCTTCTCTGTTTTCCTAATGAAAATATAAGGTCACTTGTTCAAACTTTACTTTAAGCGAGTTTTTTGCTTTCCTGATGCAATTGTAAGACACTATTGTTTAGACTTCAAGCAGGGCCATAAAAATTGTGATTTTCCTAACTGCCACAAGAGTTAGTTGGTTTCTAAGTTGCTTACTAGGTAATGTGAGGTTTTGATCCTCCTAAACATATATGATTTTAAAGTGCACTCTATATGTTTGCCAAGACTGATTTGTTGAGTAACCATATCGTTGTTGGGTCAGCTTATATCGGTTTGCTTTGCTGATAGGTTTACAAGTGTCATCTTTCAAGTAGACATATCATGGTAAACACGTCTCGGAAAATACAGGTTAAATTTTCTGACTTCATTTTATTACAGAAAGGGTTAAATATGAGTGGGTAAACATGACCAGTTCAATGTAAACATTTCAATGTCGAGCTCAGGTTCAAATTTATGTATGGGTGTGCTAGTGTAGTGTAATGTGAAGGCTATTTTCAAGATTTACTTCTATTACCAAGCAAGAACGCATAAGGTGTTTGAGCAGGTGATGTCAAGCAAAAGCATAACCTAGACAAAAAGCATTGCCTTGAGCATTATAGATCTGGTACATTATGAGACTTCCGACTTCATGGACTGGATTACCAAATTTTGGTTCAAATCCTAAAAAAATCTAGGCATCTAACTAGCAATATTTTTAAGAATTGTAGAATATATCTACTGTCACACCAAAAAGTCCAAGGACAACATAAATTTTAAGAATAATCGTAGCTGATCAAGCTAACTATTTATTGATCTCCACACTTTCGGTTCCTTTTAGCTTTACCCTTCATCCATATTGATTCAGGTGGAAATGTTTTTTAATGGACTTAATGAAAGATTGTTGTTCCAATATAAATTGGAATTTATTTATTTTTGCTGCACTTTAATTGGATTTTGGTTTCACCTTTTAGATGTGGTTATCGTTGTTGTGGCTGTTGAAATTCCTAGGAGTTCAAACTTCACACAATGACAGCTACAATTTTCATAAACCTGAAAGAGAAACGGTGATTGAAAGAAACAATACTTTCCAGGTTCTATGTTGTATCTTCAGTCTTGAATCTGCCTTGACAATTTTGTTTGTTGCTCTTTCATGTACTTGTTTGTCCTTCCAACAATAACTTTGGGCATCTCTTTGACTTGTTCAATAGTGTTTATATCCTCCCAATCTTTGTTCCAACGAGTTTCTATTTTTCGAATGATTGGATTTTTCTGGTTCAAAAGTTTTAACATTCTTAGTTTCATTTATCTCTTCACATCGCTGCCTATCAGTAGTTGAATTTTCAGTTGTAGGAATGGTTGTCAAAGTTCAACTGTAATCGAACATCCTAGGAACTAGAAGGGCGAATATAAGCCATCGGTAGGGGCACTTCATATTGTTAGAGAGAAACAATTGCTCGTCAAAAATCAATAGATAAAGAAAAATATTGAATTGAATCTAAATGTCCAAACGTGATGATGTATTTAGATTAAATAAAATTGGTATGGTGGTAGCAATGACTACTAAACCTTAAAGAAATGTTGAAACAATAGGAAATTACATTTTAATGTCTTTCACCAACAAAATGGGTATCAAAATACAAATCTCTTGTATTTTTGTATAGATTAAATTTCATAAAACAACCGGCTTGTTCTACTTGATGTCAATCTTATTTGAATCTGAAAATCCATTGATCATATCACTAGATATAGGAGAACCCTGCAAGTGGAATGTTCGAAGAAAAGGATATTGCATCTGTCCATGTAGTGGAGTACTTCGAGTTTTCATGTCATGAAAACTTGTAAAGCTGAAGTCACTGCGTGAAAGATTTATGATTTGCTGTTCTAGCGGAATGGAATGTAGTCATGTTTGAATTAGAGCAGTCAATTTTCATGAAATGAAGGTTATAAATAGCTTACCACTATATCATTTTCAAAATAGCCATGGTAATCACCTCCGGAGGACATTGTTATAGCTTGAAGAAATTGTTGTTTCTATGTCCGATGGATCCATCTTTCGAAAAATGGGAGTCCCTTAGCATACAAGGCAAAGTGAAGAAGTTTAAGTTCATCTTTGCAAGCAATTGTACTATCGTCCTATTTTAATACATCATATAATGTAAAATAAGACTAAGAAAATTTTTAAGATGTATAATTTTGTAAGTGTAAAAATTTTAGTGAATTTTGTTCATTTTAAAATTAGACATTGTTTCTATTGTTGAAAACTGAAATTTACATAAGAAAACAAATCCCTTTGAAAATTAAAAGGGTGGTCTCCCTCGAAAGGAAACAAGACTATACCATATTGATTGCGAGTTTTTAATTAGTCTTAGTCTTAATATTGAGTCTTCCATGAAAACAAAAGGTATTGTCTTAAACAGAAGCTTAAACTGAAATAAACTGCAAAAGCTAAATATGTCCTGCTTCCGAAAAAACAAAACAGAAGCAGCATCAATCCACATATTACTCATGAGGGCCGCTAGGAGAGTTGGGCTTGAGTTTTATGCCCAATCGCCTAGCAATCTCCACTTGATTGCCTAGGATACGATGCACGAGCAGCATCATTATATCTTGCTGGAGTAAGATATCTCCATGTTGTTCGTATTTCTCCACCAAGGTTTTGCCAAGAACCATCTTCTAAGACCAGTGCATGTCCAACAACTTCTGATAAAGGGTGGGACGGCCTCGAGAAGAACTTGGGTTAGTGACTAGATGCTTGAATTCCTTTTTTATTTCCTATGCCCTCAGGCAATTTTTGTCTATCTCAACGTCCCTCTCAGCTTGTTGAATGGTGGCCTGGACAAAGTCTGGGATTTCTCTTTCGAAGTGTTTAATTTTTTCAACCATGTGCTTTTGAAACCGGATGGGAGGACCCATTGGTACAAACTTACGAACCTCTAGTAGGGTAGAGGCTCGGCGAGCGTTCTTGTGAGGAGGCATACTGGTAGATGGGAAGGCACTGGCCGCGACCGACGAGAGCAAGAGCATCCAATGGAGAGGGCTTGAGGAGAGATTAGGAGCTCGGGGGATTGCGCTCAAGGGAAACTCAAAATAGTAGAGGATAATAGCCCAAAAAATCAGAGGTTCGACTAGTCTATGGAGACCTTTAACCGTGGAACTCGGGCCATAGGAAACCCCCGCAACCAAATAAATGTGGTGGAGTAGGCACATAGTTTTTGAGTTCTAGACAGTGTGGAATACTAAATTCACCACCTTTAAAACCTAGATAGGGTGGCGAAAAGGGCAGCAAAAAGAGTAGGAGACAATGCCACGCTGAGACTTACCCGGGATAACCTTAGCTTGGGTAATGTCGCAGTCATAATTCCCTATGGAAAGAATACCCCATAGCTTGCCAGGACTTCCTATATGTGTCTCCATTCCAACCATGCTCTCGCTACAACTACTCAAAAGCTCCAATGAAGCAAACAGAATGAAAACAAGGCTTGAATTTGTGCCTTAATGGAGATGGGAACCCTCTTTAATGCCCAAATGAAGCAAATGATGATCACGCATGCTGGAGTGCCGCCAACACCTCCACCAATTCACCATTGACGAGATTATGAATTCTCTAAACCACATCATAATTAACTACTCAATTGCTCCTGTATAAAGCCTCCTCCACAGATGAGTCATTTGTCATCTGCTGATGAGAGCTCGTACTTGCGAGCATGTCAAATGCATTTGCCTCAAGGGATATTTGCATGGATATAGGAGGTCTAACGGGGGGTGATGAGGGGGTATCACGGGGGAATGGTCATCCTGCCACGTGCCTCATCCTCCCTCCCAACCATCCGCTTGTCCACCCGCCTTGGGGATATTTTAATAATTTTTTTAAAATAAATATAATTTGTAAATATTTTATATAGTTTCATCTGGTGGAAGTTGAGCTAATAATATTAGAAAATAATGGAAATTGATGTGTCTTTTTGTGGGCAAAAATATCAAAACACAATCAATGAGCTAAATATCACTCCTAAAGTTTTACAATAACACATGCATAGAATATAAAAAAGGTGCCTAGGATTTAGCAACTAAGGTTACAACTTTTCTTTGATTTTTCGTTTTCCTTACCCCGCTATCTTTTCAACATTGCCCCCATTGTGATTAACCGGCATAGATCCATCTTAAAGGTGGCTCTACCAAGTGTCGAGAGGGATCAAATCTCACCAGGGGAAAACCCTTTCCCCTCTATCGAATCCAATACTCACCCATTATGTCGTTAAAATAGTGTCTTCAACATAATATGTGCAGTTAAAGGCACGTTGTCATGGATTCTCACGCTATGGGGTATCCCTGCACATTATTGCACACTACCATGGTTGATAAGCAAAATGGTATCACTTCATACATTTGATTGTGCAAGTAATATTTATGGTAATTAATATCATTGTTATGGCAATGTATTAATACTCTTAGTACCTATGCAAATGAATTTGTTATCGATGAAAATTAGTTCCATATCCCCACAAATTAATTGTTGTAGTGGATGGCGCATGTATTATGCATATTCTTGTAGTCTCTGGAAGCATCGGAAATGATAATATTGTTGCGGTGATCAAGAGAGAAGGTAAATCTAGATTTGTTAGCTAGAATATTTCACCTCCTCCGGACAGCAAGGTGTTCCACTGGTCTGAATGGTTCAGAGCCGGAACAAATAGAGGACAGAGGTTGAAGACTCTCCCTAGACGTTGTAGATATTTGGAATACAAGGCTTTGATAGTCCACCTGTGTACCTGCAATAAAGCTCAACATGAAACAGATCAAAGCAAAAACCAGAGTATGATCTACTAATCTATGCTAGTGACTAAGGAATCTAACAACATATATGCAAAATCACAACAACAACATCATATGTGGGACATAAATCAACTTGCATTAATGAAATATGAAGAAGTTTACAACCAAGCCTTAGTGTTGACATGCATCTCCATGAAACCAAATTCTCATCCCCAAAAGCTTCGAATCTAGCTCTCTATGCTCTCTCCAAATGATCTTGGGCCAAGGATCTATCCAACAGCATAACAATACCTTCAATGTTCCCTCCTCAACCATGGATATGAGCTCTTATTTATAAGGCTTTAAAGGATAGAATAGGTTGAGAAATTAGTGGGTGAGGTGGCCTCTAAGATCCTAGGATGAGGGATCTCAAGCTCAACCAGCCCACAACAGTAGGGATAAGGGAGGACACGAGGCTTATCATCTAGAAGCCTCGAGAAACCTCTCTTTTTCCCTTTTTACCCAGGGTACCACGCTTCTCCTTCTATGACAGAGTGGTTCTGGTAATAACCACTTATGGACCAAGGACAATAAGTGGTGGCATCGCTTGTGGACAACAGATGATGGGTGGTGCAAACAAGGGTACTGCTCTTGGATAAAGGGGCATGCGCGGTACTGGGAATTTGTATGTAAGATTGATGAAAAAAACATTTAGTTTCCACTCCAGATGCTGGGATTCAGGGCAAGTAGGTATGTCAAATGTCTTATCACATGATGGTGATAGGATTTTGGTATAACAGGAAGCCCCCCAAAGCATGAGTCTTAGAGGGATACAATAAACGAGAGCTTTGAGAACAAATCGTCGCCAAGAGATGAAAATGTCAGCTCGATAGGAGCATGTCGTCAAGTAGGCATTTGTAGTACATCAGTATGTTGACTCATATACACAAGTAACCAAAATCATAGCTGCAGACCAATACAAGGCAGATCCATCAGTGGAATAAACAAGCATGGCTACTAGAATACAGCTTAGATCCATGTGATAGAGGACTCAAACTCGGACATAGCTACCAGACATACAACATAGATCTATGTCATACATATGCAAATTTGAGCATAGCCACGGCCATACAAATGTGGATCCATGCTAGATATACAAAACTCCATCGCAACCTGGGGAAAAAGAAATGAGCACTTTTAAACAAATACCCAGGGTCTTCGTCTCGTCTTCCACAAAGTACTATTCTATCCATGTGATTACAATGATATGAAGTCGAACATGGTAGAAACCACTTGATTACCGGTCAATGATGTGAACCGTTAACAAGTGCGAGGGAGATCACCATTAATGTCAATGATTCCCAAGGTACCCTAGTACAATCTACTAAGTGTGAATAGATGTCCTGATGTCGAACACCCAGTCGATTCTATCGATCAAAGGTCAATGATGTGAACCTATGTCAAGAGCGAGACAATCTGTCATTAAGGCATACAGATCTCAAGGTACTAAATATGGTTTCTAAGACAATTTCCTGGATGATGAGCTGATGTCGACGGGAAAAGTCTCCTCGAAGGAGGGCCATGATGAGTCGCACATCGATGACACAAAACTCGGAACATAGTTTTGGAATGATGTGAATGTAGTAACCATATGACTGACTCCAAGATACTGACACAAAGACTGTGTAGACTGCAGAGGTAAGACTTCTTCAAATCCCCTTTGTACATCGGGTGACACGACAAAAAGACTTGGCAAAATGACTAGACATGACAGATACACAATGCGACAGTGGACAATGCATTCTTTTGAAAGACTCAAAGGATTGACATGACTCATGAAAGTGGATCATCACGAGGATCAGCTGAATACCCAATTGACTGACATGATTGTGCAGACAAGTGCCATGTTCAAAGGTAACGACAAACAAATGCCATTATTTACAAAATGATTCCCTTCCCATTTTCCCCATAATGATCAATGAGTGCCTCTTTTCAGTTTTACGAGTTCAAAGAGGGTAACAAACACTTGATATAGCTTGTTGAAGGACAAGTCCAGACTCATATGCTTTACGAACTTGAGAGAGGAAGGGTTCATTCCCAAAACGGGTCTCTCAATGTTTAGTTTTAACGAGTCCACTGAAAGAAAACTCGGCATCGTTCATGTTTAGAGAGTCTGAACGAATACGGAAAAAGACTCCAAAGGGGTCCTTTTTCATATGATTTAGTCTCTAAGGCCTAAAAAAGTGTAAAATCATACCTTAGAGAACTCTTCCAGTCATGATTGGCTAGAGTGCTCCTTTTTCATAAATAGTCCTATCCGAACCGAAAAAGAGATAACCTACCGTCGGACATACGACTCTTCAAATACTTTAATGAGCGTGAAGAAGACAAGATCGCTCGACAATCTTTTCGTATTTAGGGAGCCTGAAAAGGGTTTAAAGAGAACTCCATGAGGTTTCTTTACACAATGTCATATTTTACGAGCCTGGAAAGAATTGGAAACGGACTTGATGACTTTTTCGTGTTTAAGGAGCCTGAAAAAGAGGTGAAAAGAGGACTCCATTAGACTTTTTCATGTTTCAATCCAGAGCACGAAAAAGTAATAAACTAAGCTCAAACCAGTTTTCATGTTTTAACCAGAGCACGAAAATTGAAAAGTAAGCTCAACACCATCTTACTATTTTTAACGAGCTCGAAGATCAGTTGAAAGAATGCTCAAGGATTGGTTTCATTTTTACGCCAGCTTGAAACCAATAGGTAAACTATGCTTGAAAAATCCCATTAACATGATATACAGAGGTTGGAATCTTGCCCCCAGCATGATTGCTAGCAAAGCTTACCCCTAGCATGGTTGCTAGCAACTCCACATGCCCCCAAGCTTCGTTTCATCTGACGATTCTTCTTCCATACCCAACCTAAAAACCTGGTTACTAATGTGAAAATGTTCACTAGGGGGGTAGGAAGAATGAGAATTCGGAAGGTGAAAAGAAGGTTCAAGTTCTAACACTAAAGGGAAGACTCGAATCAAGGGAAGGGGATCTGTTTCATTTTTACACAAGCTTGAAATAGAAGATAACTTTGATTGGAACATGGTTTCATTTTTATGCAAGCTTGAAACCAAAAGGTAAACTATGCTTACGAAAACCTACTTCATTTTTTAACGAGCTTGAAATAGAAAATGAACTATGCTCAAGGAGATCCATTTCATTTTTTAACAAGCTTGATATAGAATGGGAAATTTGCTCACAGGCATCCATTTTATTTTTTAATGAGCTTGACACAGAATGGGAACTTTGCTCAAGAATGATTTCATTTTTATGCAAGCTTGAAACCAAAAGGTAAACTATGCTTGAGGAGACCTATTTCATTTTTTAACGAGCTTGACATAGAATGGGAAATTTGCTCACAGGAATGGTTTCATTTTTATGCAAGATTGAAACCAAAAGGTAAACTATGCTTGAGGAGTGGTTTTATTTTTCAACGAGCTTGAAACCAAAATATAAACTATGCTGTCAAACCTGCTCCTACCGAACATGATATCTAGAGGTTGGTAGGTTTCCCCCATTTCATAAAAGCTAGCAGATTAGCTCCATTATGGTGTCCATAGACTAGAGCCATGCCCCCTTATTTTACCTATGATGGGAAGAAGTTAACTAGAAGAAGGGGGAGGGACCACAAGAACATGCGGCACATTCAGGGCAGTCTGATTACTAGGAGTAATGCGATGGTCAGGTGTAACAAAGGAAAGCTGATAAATGGTCACAATCTTTCCGTCATGGGGAAAATGCATAACTCTAAAGAGTGTGGACACAACAACCTTCATGGCATAAACATAATCACATCCAAGGAGTAGATTGAAATCTAAAGGATCTTGGACCACCATAACATCAATGTAGACAGTTTTCCCTCCTAATGTAATAGGCAAATAAGGAAGGGTCCCTAAAGGTGCAATAGGTCTTCGATTAAAAGCCAATATCTCATTGGTGGATGGCACAAGCTGAGGAGAACCTAAAGCTTGCCAAGCAGTTGAGGATAGAATACTAACAGAAGCCCCTTCGTCAACAATAGTGTGAAGTATCCGCCTAGAAGTAACATTCACAACTATCTAGAAAGGAACACTCGAATGAAGATGAGATTCTATTAGGTTACTCCAGTTAAAGGAAATAACCTCATTACTTGGAGAGGGTTCTGTCGAAACAGACAAAATTTCCTCTTGTTGAGAACAATCAGAACGAAGCATAAAAAATTCAGCAGGTTTAAGTTCATTCTTTATTGGAAGAGAAGAACAAGACGAAGATTTGGTCAAAACGACTACTTCAGTCTTAACACTCTCAGATGAAAGAGTGGGATCGGGTGGAGATGATATCGACTCGACCACTTTAACTTCACCCTTCAAAGAAAGAGTGGGATCAACTAAGGAAGGACTTGGATTGACCACTTCAATTTCACTCTTCAATGGAAGAGTGGGATCGACCGAGATTAGAACTGGATCGACCACTTTATCAACCAATGGGGGTTCAAGAGACAACTTATGATAACCTTTTGGAAGCCGTTGACGAGAAATAGTAAGATCTTCCAACAACTTAGAAGCTTCATCCATGAGAGGACAAAGGTAAGTGAAGTGCGTGTCTTTACAAAGCAAGCAAGGATTTCTGACTTTACCCTTCCGACTCTTAACCATAGGGTCGTTGGTTGAAGGGGGATCATCAGTATGATGGCCATAGGCTGACGACATGGGTTTCCAGGAAACCTTAGACCACTCTTCTAAAACTAGGGACAAACCATGACAATATTTCAGAAGGTGATCACCCTTGCAAAGCCTACAAGGGAATTTGGGTTTACGCAGTCTTTGGGTGTGCAGATCAACACTATCCGCACAGGGAGGAGTGATTGGTTGGGACTTGGTTGTTTGTTTGTTTTTCTTCTTCTTCTTATCCACCTGACTACTAGTACTACAACTTTCAACAGGTGAAGAGGTAGAAACAGGAGAAGACACATCTGGTGAAGAAGGAGAGGGATCAACATGAGGTTGATGCTCTTGCGATGAAGGATTAGGATCAGACGCAACTGGTGTACATGGGATAACTGGACTAGAGAATAACCAAATAGGTAATCCAATAGTCAATCCAGGAAGGCTTAACGTAGCCATGAGAGGAGGACCAACATCCCCATATGGAGGGAACACAAAAGACATGCCTGGTGTTATCTCTAGGATTGTTTCACCTATTTATTTTTAAATTTTTTTTATTATGGTTGGTTTTTATTGTTTTAATTTTGCTTGGTTTTATATTTTATGTTTGATTGATCTTCACTAGGGTTTCTTTCATTACCTAAAATCACCAAAAGCTTCATTCATAAGCCATGAGCCCATGTATGTGCAAGAAAGTATATGTTATATGGTGAATTCTTACAACTGGCAGCATATCCTGAGCTGGCAGCATTTTAATGACAAAATGTCCAAATGAGGATTGGGCCTAGTCTGGCCTATCTAGAGCAGGTTCGGCAGCACATGGCTAGATTGCCTTCTATTGATCCCAACACCAGGACTATACTTATCTGTGGGTATCCAAATGTGGGTAAGAGTTCTTTCATCAATAAGATTACCAGGGCAGATGTAGATGTTCAGCCTTATGCATTTACTACCAAGTCTCTGTTTGTTGGGCACACTAATTATAAGTATTAAAGCAGCTATGGCTCCTGGCGTTGGCCGAAGCGAGATGAGTAATATCTTGGCAAGATTGACTTCACTGGATACAGGAATTTTTGTAGTCTATATGTATTCAGAATGCCGGTCTTAAACTTATGTCAGAAGCTATGAAATTAGAGCACGGGCTATGTCTGGATAGCCACAGATTGGCATTCTTTTGTTTTAGATTTTGATCTACTCGAAGCAGACGACATGAACTCGCTTCAAGGGTTAATTATCCTACATCCACATACTCCAAGTTTGTTGTTAGTAGTCGCTATGGGACCCCAGATGATCTAAAGTCTCTCATTGACAGAGCCCACGAATTGGGAATCATTGTCCTCATGGATATTGTACACAGTCATGCTTCAAATAACGTCTTAGATGGACTGAACATGTTCGATGGAAATGATTCTCACTATTTTCACTCTGGATCTCGAGGATATCATTGGATGTGGGATTCACACTTGTTCAAATACGGTCACTGGGAGGTGCTCCGGTTTCTAATGTCAAATGCCCGCCAGTGGTTGGAAGAGTATAAATTCGATGGATGGTGTAACATCTATGATGTACACCCATCATGGATTACAGGTAGAATTCACTGGGAATTATGCAATTGGAGAAGATGTGAGTGGCATGCCAACCTTTTGTCTTCCTGTACAAAATGGTGGAGTGGAATTTGATTATCGACTCCATATGGCAGTAGCTGACAAATGGATTGAGCTGCTTTCAGAGAAGAAGGATGAGGATTGGCAAATTTCAGGACAGCAGTGTGTGTTGACAAAAAGATGGAAAATCTACAAATAGCTAAGATGGTTAATGCCTCCTTGAATGCGTTTGGATTGTACTCCTATGACAGCATCTTGATGATTGCTCATTCTCTCAATGCTTACTTGAACCAAGGAGGGAAGGAACCAAATTTGCTACTCTTCATCAAGGAAAACCGCCTAGTTACGTTGACAAAGGCTTCTAGAAGCCTTTAGGTGTTTAAAAGTTATTTGATTTTGAACTCATGTTGTTATGTTTGACATTTGTATGACACTTGTAGTCTTAAACTTTGTAAGGGATTAACTTCCCACTTTTGAAGGAAGTTCGATCCAGAAATTTAGGATCTATTGTTAGTTTGTAGATAGAATATTTTTGTATAAGAGAGGTCCTAGCTAAGGGCTCGGGGGGAGATAAGAGAGAGTTCTTCCTTTGAGGGGAACGTAGGGGACTGTGGGTTGGCAGTTTTGAGGAGTCATGCATGATCAATTGTAAGCACATCTGTGTAGCATGAACATTTTGCAGCTTCAAACAGGTTCTGTTTATGAATGAAGTATGATGATGATTTGTTTTTGTATTTCATGAATTGTTTTTCTGGTAATTCTGTTAAGTATATGGTCATTCATATTCCATTACTATAATTCTTATCGAGAGAAACCATTATCCTTATATGTTCATACACAGTAGCAATTTCACTTCATGTTTTCAGGATCATAGAATCCTTACTATTGAATGATGTATTGTATTTTGTGTTATATGGTTTCTGCAGTTTGTCTTGCAACCCTCATTGATTAACCAGCCTATCACTTCAATGCTTTGATCTTTGTATAAATACTTGTATTTACCAATCTGTGACATATACCAGTTTTCTTTATTGTAAATTGTGTGATGTTTTTTCAAAGCTGTTGATTTCATACCAGAATTGTGTAATCTGTACAAACAATTATACTAGCCTAGTTCCTTCTAGTGCTGGGAAGTTCCATTAGCCCTAGTTTGATACCAGCCTGTGTTTTCAATTTGATTTCATTTGATTTATGCATTTTTGAACAAAGATTTCCTTAAGCTTGAATCCCGTAGTCTAGGTTCAACTTTAGGGATAACACCTGGTAAAGGAGTCTCTTGGTTGGTAGTCCCAGAAGGTGAAGCCATAACTATGTAACAAAAATATCTCTCTCTTGTAAAAAATCCTAACTGTATAGATAACAAGCGCTACTCAAACTAAAAGCAACAAGCAAACATGTGAAAGGAGTGGATAATAGTCAGGAACCTCACAGGACAGGCCAAAAGGATAACTTAGATGGATAAGGTATCCTAGTGGGGTCTTTCGATATACATAAGGTGATGGTAATAACTCCCGATTCTATATTCATTTCCAATGCAAATGCCTGTATTTATACAAAGTACATGGCGGTTGGGTTTCACCTTCCGCTCAGCCTGTTT
>LPNX010047208.1:49473-62177 GCA_001517045.1 Pseudotsuga menziesii
TCATTGAGTTCTTCAAAACAATCTTTTCTGAATGTCATGTGTGATGTTGCACCAGTATCAAGCAGCCAACAATCTTTGTAAGATGAAAGAAAAGTCATTTCATTAAATCCAAGATTACAATGTGCAACAATACAAGAATCAGAAAATTTACTAGCATCTTGGTCATCTGTCTTCTGGTTATGATTATCTTTGATGGAATCCCATGAAGCCCAACACTGATCTGATGTGTGCCCAGTCTTTCCGCAATGCTTGCACTGCAAGTCTGATCTTTTGCTTCTGCCCCCTCTGCGTCTGAAATTTCTTCTTCTTTTTCCTCTCTCTTTACCGCAATCTCCCTTGGAAGGGTCTTTGGATTGGTCTTTGCCAGCTAGGGCAGCACCAATACTAGATGCCAAAGAGTGCATCTTTACAACTGTTAGTGTAATTTACAATAATGAACTTGTTATGACAAAAAATAATAACCTTGCAGGTCTACAGTCTCTACCAAGGTGGTTTACAATCTCAACTTCAGGTTTTAAAGTGATACAATGACAGTATCACAGCTTCAATTCGCAGTAATTCAAGGAGAAGAAATTCAGTACCAATTTGCAGCCTTCAGGGTCTTTATGCAATTGGTAATTCCGCCAATGCAGACAGCTGAAGGATGTTCCAGCAATGTTCTAGGGTTAAATTCAAAATCGCAGCATCAAATTCATAGCAGTGGCAACTCATCAAACATCATGGCTCATACAACAATCTCATCATTCGTGACTTATACACAGCATTCACGGCCTCTTTCACTCTCCACAAATGAACATGTTTACAGAATTTATGCACAAAAAATAGGGAAAAATTAGGTTTTGTGTCAACTGTCACAAACAATTACAGCTCCAAGAGTTTACCTTCACGCAATTTCACAGGATTCACTCAGGCACAGCTTCACGGCAGGCACACGCAGGCTTCAGGCTTCAGCTAGCTTCAACGTTGATTGCAAGCAGCTTCAATCCATGTGCCATCAGCATATATCAGTCGCAATATATCTATGATATATCACCAAGATGAGCTCTCTGTCTCAATATCAACGCAGCATGGTGAATATCTCAATACGAAGCATCTTCAAGTCGCAGACCAGGCAGATATATATCAACGCAGCATGGTGAATATCTCAATACGAAGCATCTTCAAGTCGTAGACCAGGCAGATATATATCAACGCAGCATGGTGAATATCTCATATTCTTCAATGCTTCAGCTCCTATCCATCAACTCCAATGCACAATACACAGCATATAATCAACGCATATAGATTCAATATATTTTCTGCTCCAATATAGATTCAAACCTTCAACGCATTCAAACGCAGAATCAATAGGCCGCAGTCTTCACCGTCTCAATGCATTGATGAAGCGTATTCAAAGATGGGGTTTCACAATAACCTTCCGGGTAAATTTAGGGTTTGCAGTGGTGAGATATCAGTTCAACGCAGTGGAATGTAGCTCACGTTTTTTTTTTTTTTATTTCAGCGAATTTTGTAAAAATAAGAACGAACTATAGTCATACCACTCACGTCATAGCTCCACGCTGGTGTAAACTCAAGAGAAGTTCATGTCTCTTTATAAAATCGGTGCCAGAGGTCACCCCACGCTGGTCTTCACACTGGTCCTTTCATGAGCTGGAGGAGTCAACCAGCCACGATTTAGCATTCTCCTCCATGCGGTCTTCAAAGTTATGCAGCGAAATCGCAGCCTTCAACAGGATATGTACAGCATCCGCACACAGTTCGCAGTTCTTCTCCACGCATTCTTCAGATGATCATACTCACAGCTCCAACGCATCAAATTTTAGCAAATGGGTGTAATAGATCGCAGATACCAAGCAGATCGCAGTCTTCAGGCTCCACGCAGTCTTTAATCTCCACGCAGATGAAATCGCAGCAAATGGGTTTCAGTAGTGCGCAGTCTTCAAGTAGCAATACCACCGATACTCTTCAACATCAACTTTCACGTGGGCTGAACCACCGGCTCGATATCTTTCACGTGGGTTGAATTTATTCATTTTCGCAGTATCAATACATACCTTCATGTATCAATACATTTCAGTAGTGCGCAGTCTTCAAGCAGGTTACGCTTCAATCAGACGGTGAAGATTGATGAAGGTAAACGCAACATTATTTTCGACTCTTCAATGCAGCAATACTATATAACTCACAGCTCGTCTTTCCTCTAATAAATAGGGGAATCAATAAGGATGAGTCTCAATGTTTGCAGACCAAAAAAAACAACAACAAAACCCAGCAAATCGCAGAGATAAATACAATCTCGCATACAGCTCGTAGCATACAACTTTCAAATAGTTTATAGATATATGAAGATGGAAGAGAGGTTACCAGACTTTAAAATAATATGCCGAGCTAAGGATTGTTTCAATGCACAACGTTGCAGTGCAGTCTACAAGCAATGGATTAGGGTTTGCCTATCAAGAGAGCGCGACTCAGGAGAGAATGTCACACCAGGTCATGCACAACAATTTCACAGAGAGTATGCAGAATACCGATAATTAGGTTTAGGGTAAGGTATTGTGCTATACCAATAATGCATGCACGCAGAGAATATGCTAGACTAGCACATTCCAGACTGCGCGCAGAAACTTTTGAAATGTCTCCTGGCAAGAAGACGTAGAGGGCATATGCCAGAGCTGAACCAGCAGAGGAAGCAGGAGAATGGCAGGCAGACTGGCAGGCAGGAGTTATGGAGCTTGGCTTTGATACCACATGATGGTAATAACTCCCGATTCTATATTCATTTCCAATGCAAATGCCTGTATTTATACAAAGTACATGGCGGTTGGGTTTCACCTTCCGCTCAGCCTGTTTGGCTTCCTATCTAATCAAATTCCTATTAATTATTTATTTACAATAATCCCGAAGGATTATTCTAACATAAGGTACGCGGGAGCTCAAACCAGTAGTAGTGTTGTCTAATGCATAACCATACACAAGGGGCCTTCCGATATACAATCGAGTATGTGAAGTACCTTTCTATATACCTCAAAGGTACGTGAAAGGTCGTTCAATATACCGACAATAAGTGGAAGAACCGCGCGAGTCTCGGGATGTAATGCAGACAAATAACGATAGCTCCTACGTTTAACGATGCCCGAACATGTCTCTAATCTATCACACAAATTGCTAAAAATTTTAAACCTAAGCTAGCGCTTAATTTTATCTTGTGCGTTTAGGTGGAACCATGGAGTGAAAACTTGAAATTACAGAAGATGCACACTGATCTATATGATAATGCAAGTTTTCCTCTTCGATAAAATTCTACCTAAGAGAGGGAGAGAGAGGTTCAATTTATTTGAAACATAGAGTAAATCCCATACAACAATGAAACAAATTGCTTATATGATCCGTTCCTAATTGAAACAAACAAAAGCTTCTCTTTTAAACTAAAAAAGAGTGAGACCTCTAATTAAAAGCAAGAAAATATTGTTACAACTTTATACAAAAGTGTGCAGATTTTTCAACTAAAGTGCGAATGAACTAATCAAAAAATCATACAATAACTTTCATATGCACTTTTCCACAACTTTATGAAAAAAGGAAAAAACATACAAAAATCATGTATAACAAATGAAGAAAAACTGAAATAAATCTTTTCTTGTTCTATCAAAGAAGACAGAAATCAGAGATCTGACAAAACCAAGTTATATTCAAAGCCAAATATGAAGCTTTAAAAGACCAACATCAATCAAAACTCTTGAGAATAACTATGGATTCATACACACTCAAGGGGGGTCAGGGGGCATGGCTCTTTTTTTTTTAATTTTTTGATTTTTGAGAGCAAATCAACTCAAATTTTTACAAAAAATGAGAAAAAAGGGTCTTGGAATGATGCCTACCTGGCACCACGCTTCTCTGGTGTTGACAGAGCATTTCCAACACAACACCGCTTCTTGCCAATAGGTTGCAGGCGGTGGCACCGCGTACTGCCCACTTTGTTCAGGCGGTGGCACCACTCCTCGTACACAACATAGGCACAGTTCCCTGTAAATGACCAAAAACACAAGAAGAACAATGAATCAAGTCAGAAAAGACTAGATCAGGTCAAATACTGTTGAATTGAGTATTGAAATAAAGCATACAAGACCGAAATGACTCAGATCTAAACATATTTGGAAATTTCAAACCCAAATAAAGCAAGTTAGAAAGTAGATCTCACTGAAGAGAGTTGAAGAAAAAGGAGCTTGGATTCGGACAAGAGTTGCAGACTGAGGAAGATCAGAACAACTGATACACAATCCCCAACGGAGTCGCCAGATTTGTTAGCTGAAATATTTCACCTCCTGCAGACAGCAAGGTGTTCCACTGGTCTGAATGGTTCAGATCCAAAACAAGTAGAGGACAGAGGTTGAAGACTCTCCCTAGACACTGTAGATGTATGGAATACAAGGCTTTGATAGTCCACCTATGTACTTGCAATAAATCTCAACACGAAACAGATCAAAGCAACCAGAATATGATCTACTAATCTATGCTAGTGACTAAGGAATCTAGCAACATATATGAGAAATCACAACAACAACATCATATGTGGGACATAAATCAACTTGCATTAATGAAATATGAAGAAGTTTACAACCAAGCCTTAGTGTTGACATGCATCTCCATGAAACCAAATTCTCATCCCCAAAAGGTTCGACTCTAGCTCTCTATGCTCTCTCCAAATGATCTTGGGCCAAGGATCAATCCAACAACATAACAATACCTTCAATGTTCCCTCCTCAACCATGGCTATGAGCTCTTATTTATAAGACTTTAATGGATAGAAAATGTTGAGAAATTAGTGGGTGAGGTGGCCTCTAAGATCCTAGGATGAGGGATCTCGACTCAACCAACCCACAACAGTAGGGATAAGGGAGGACACGAGGCTTATCATCTAGAAGCCTCGAGAAACTTCTCTTTTTCCCTTTTTACCCAGGGTACCGCACTTCTCCTTCTATGACAAAGCGGTTCTGGTAATAACTGCTTATGGACCAAAGACAATAAGCGGTGGCACCGCTTGTGGACAACAGATGATGGGCGGTGTGAGCAGGGGTCGGTGCTCCTGGATAAAGGGGCATGTGCAGTGCTGGGAATTTGTATGTAAAATTGATGAAAAAACCATTTAGTTTCCAATCCAGAAGCTAGTATTCAGGGCAAGTAGGTATGTCAAATGTCTTATCACATGATGGTGACAGGATTTTGGTATAACAGATATTTGGAACTAGAAAGTCTAAATGAAATTTTATGTTAATATTTCAACTTTTATTCGATGTGAAGTTGAGTCTTAAATACTATTTTCTCGTGGAATGAGGACAAGGTAAGCCTAAAACTAAGTATGACACTAAAAAGTTAATGTCATTTCTACTAAACTTAACATTGCCTTGGACACTAATAAGGAAACCCTCCATTTAGGAGCACCATAAGCTTGTTTTGTGACTATGACTTGTGTCTTGAAAGTGACATCTTGGACATAGGCTATAGTGCTTCCTCATTTTGACAAGCATACCGAGAACTACGTTGAAAAATGTTGCATATTACCTTTCACTATATTAAGCATTGAACAGTCAATAACTTAACGCATGGCAAAAACCCAAGTGAACAGCCCGCTAACATCTTGCATAATCCTTGATTTTTTAATACACTTATCAAACTAAGTTTAAGAGTGTTAATTATTAGAATTATTCATGTTGATTATATCGAACTCCTTGAATGGTCACAGAGGGAATGCCATTTTCCTTGCTTCGCCCAATTGACGAAAATTGCTTTAGCATACTAAATCCATTTCTGAAAGTTTCTCAATGGCTATAACTATTATATTCATAATTATGGCCATGATAATTATTTAGTTTAGTGTGACTAATTCTATTCCTATAGAGTAATACACATGTAATGTCTATATTCTTATTTTCTTGGTTGAAGTATTAAGTGTGCACTGTTGTGAGGGGCATTGAGACCTGACCTGACCTGAAAGGAGCTATAATGAAGCCGACATGATATATGCTCATTAGCTAATATATCTATATGCAAATTGACATTGAATTAACCAAAGTAAAGTTAAACGGACATGCCAACCTGAAAGACCTCACATAAAGAGAACCTATATTTATAACGACCATTGAATTAAGCAAAGGAAACTTAAATGGACATGCCAACCTGAAATCGCTCACATAAAGAGAACCAATATTTATAACAGCAATACAAATCGAACCAGGAAAAGTAAACTTGAAAGGACAGGTCACCCTCTAAGCGCTCACTCTCTCGTAAAGTGAGCGAACAAAAACATTGAAGCACCTCCACTTAAGATGGTCACTCTTGGCATTTATGTTGATATGGAATCTACATGTACTAACTTAGATTGTACATGTGGCCTTTTGTGTTTTTTCCATTGTTGTCAATGAGGATGACCTATGCATTATTATCTTGCCAATAACCAGGCCAGATCCTGTCTCAAGTTTAATCTATTTCATCATCAATATTCTACTTTGGAGACATGTGTGCAAGCTGTTGTGTCATCTTAATGGGTTTCATCCTCAATCATAGGGGTGGTAATTTGTTTTAAGGTTTCATTGAATGTGTTCTCTACTGGTTTGATCTCCTTTACTAGTGTTTGTAGACAAGCTTGCAGGTTGATATTCTATGTTTGTTATAATTCGACGTGACCTTTTAGATGTGCCCAACTAGTTAGTTGCGGTAGCAGTGTTCTATGTGCTCGGTAGTCTACAGGATTCGATGCTAAGGTTCAACGTCGTTAGTCAAGCTAGATGGGGTTATTAAATCACCACAGGGCTCGAAAATTTGGCTTCCTTTCCCAACACAGAGTTTCTTGTGTCAATGGGGTTTATCCAACTACCGATTTTCTCTTCATTAGAAATATTTCTCTCATTTTTAAGTCTTCCATGTCACTCCAAAAAACTCGATGATAAATCTCCAATCTTTTTCTCAATTGCCATATTAAATCTTGTTTTCCAGTTGGCATCCTAAATCTCCTCATTTTCTACAAGAGTTCCTTCAATAGAATTAAAGCCTCTTGTATTTGGTCTCTAAGAATTATATTAAAATCATATTAAAGATCTTTAGCCGATATAAAGCAAAGTTATTAATAAGATTGGGTTGCAACACATTGCAATGATTTTTATTATTGGTACCAATTTATTTGGACAATTCGGTGTGGCAATCTGAAGCTTATATTACTCATGCAACGGTGTGGCAATCTGGAGCTTATATTACTCATGCAAATCTTTACAATACAATGCACATTTTATCGAATTCTAATCCAAACACAGAAATTTCAGCATTCACCTACACTATACCATGTTATTATTATAAAGACTTATTATTGGGACTCAAAATCTGTGAAAGTCCAAAAACCCAAAGCTATATGAAAACATAAAGAGTTATTATTGAGACTCAAAATCTATGAAACAGAGAAGGCCAGGCGTGGATATAGCGACGGTGTAGACATCTAACGAAATATAGAACATTGTCGCTCTTGCAACGCAAATTAGGGGTCGTCTCTGTTGCAAGGGAATTGTTTCCACAGAAAAAAAAACACTTAGACGTGGCAATATCCACGCTTTTCCGTGGATATTGCCACGTTTTTCCGTGGCAAAATTGATCACTTGTACTAGTGACTGCATACCATCCTCAGACAGATGGGAAAACAGAGAGAGTTAATTAGGTGTTTGAAGATATGCTTCGCATGTACGTGATGGACAAACCAACCAAGTGGGAAGATTACTTGCACTTGGTAGAGTTTGCTTATAACAATGGACAACAGGCATCCTTGGGGATGAGTCCGTATGAAGCTTTGTATGGAAGAAGGTGTAGGACACCAGTGACTTGGGATAACCCAGTGAACAGGATTGTGCTTGGATAAGAATTGCTCAAGGAAATGGAGCAAGAGGTTGTAAAGATCAGGCAGAATCTGAAAGCAGCATAGGACAAGTAGAAAATCTATGCAAATAAGCATAGGGTGAATAGGGAGTTCAGTGTTGGGGATCATGTTTACCTTAGAGTGAGGGCAAAGAAGAGTTCCTTGAAGCTTGGAAGTTGTGCCAAGCTGTCACCTAGATACTGTGGGCCATTTGAAGTGCCTGAAAGAATAGGGCCCATTGCATATAGACTTGCATTGCCTGCTAGCACTAGGGATCATAATGTTTTTCATGTTTCTTTGCTTAAGAGATATGTACATGATCCTAACCATGTGATAAATTGGGATGTGATTCAGGTGGAACTTGAGGGAGAGTTCCGAATCAAGCCAATGTGCATCCTCGACAAAAAGGTCACAATGCTTCGGAACCGGGCCATAGGGCAGGTAAAGGTGCAATGGGAGCACTACAGACCTGAAGAGGCTACATGGGAGTTGGAGGATGCCATGCAATTGGCACATCCATTTTTGTTCAATTCTGCAAAACACTGAGGTGATACCAGTGTAGCATTTTGTTCAAATTTTGTAAAGCATTGAGGACAGTGCTATTGAAGGGGGAGGGGAATGTAACACCCCGGTTTTGACCCTGTTGCATTAAATGTACATGATGTATATATTGTAATAATCATGGTGCGGAGCTAAAGGCCAAGGCCCCACCATCAATTGGTTATGCTATTTTTCAGATTGAAATTGTCACCGATGGTATATCGGGGCATGCAACATACATATTGAGTTTTGTCATCATGTAAATACACATATTTAATTAAATAACCCAACTAGCTACGTTCTCGGAAACTAAATTGAGAAGGGGCATGATTCTCACAAGGATAAGGGGGGGGGATTTCAAACCTTGAGCCATGAGAGAAAATCCATGTGTCACCACCCTGTTTTGATTGTCCCATCTTTCCTTGTCTTATCCAACCACCACCATTAAAATCTCTGCTGTTAGTTGGGGTAGTTATGGCTGGGAGTGGAGTGTGGCAAGACTGTCAGTCCTTGCCCACACGCACACTCCACCAGTGGGTTGACCTCACAATGGCAAGCAAAAACCACTGCCATCACTCCCGTGGACTCTCCACTCTCTCCACTACTACGCATTCTCTCCATTGTCTGTTCATCCTCACACAGGGACGGTATTCTACTCATTATCATGCATAGGAATCTTTTCTGTTTGATCTCACGTAGCAAGGAGGGGAGTCGTTTTTCAGTTGCCATTCATGTTTTTCCACAGAGTGGAATCTGGTATGTTTTCCCTCTGTATTTCTGAGGTCTGGTGTAAAAAATTCCCTCACGCACAAGTTGGGAACCTGATTTTTCTCCCCATTTGCGGCCTGTGTAAGTTTTTTTTTTCTGATTGCTTTGTTGTCCAGGAGGGACTGTTGTTTTCCCCACATTTTGAACTGTGTTGCTGATATGTTTGGAGACTGTTTTAAGTTTCTTGGGAGTTGTTTTGGCCACGATAGGGCCAAGAACAACTCAAGATTCATTTTCCCTGTCTAAGCTGTAATTGTTGATTGGTTGCATGTGTGCAATGGTTGGTCTTCGGACTGTGTTGGGAGTAGGGATGGGAGCTTGGGTTGCTTGATAAACCTGGTGTGTTTGGAAACCACACAGACAGATTTAGAGGGTTGGCTTTCTTCTCCACAACCCCTGAATAGCAATGGAAGGGAAGTCAAGGCCTAAGGGACTGTGTAGCAGAGAAGGGACTGATTCCTTGTGTTGGGTGTGTGTGGGTGTCTTAGAAGTCAGGCTAGTTCTAGTGTAGGTGTCCCTAGATCTGTAATGAGCTCACCAACTTAGCATTTAGCCTTTCCCAGCTCTTGGATGGCCTGATAAACCCAACTGTGTTGGCTTGGCTGTGTTTTGTGTATCCTTGGCTATGTGTAAGCCTGCTTGTTCCTTATTCCTTGGAGAATCATGCCTAGCTCGGGGGTGGCAGCATTGCTGAGAAATTAAGGAGCACGCCAGCCTATGGTTGGGTGGAACGTTGCAGTGACGTTGTTGGTTGCGGGACGAGTTCTTTATAAGATAAGTGATCTTGTCTATTTTACTTCTGCAATCCTATTTGCTATTAATAATTATGATGAACATGTTGAATGCTTGTATGAACGTATGTTGGTTTCCACTGTATGATAAATAATCATGTATGCATGTTTTAGTTCAAAGCATTTTGTTTCAGCATTTCACCATCTTATGAATGTACATGTTCATGGGGCTCTTAGCCCGGATGGTTAACGCCATGGTAGCGTCCTCTTTGCCAATTGGAGGGTCTGGGACGTTACACATCCTCTCTGTTGAGACGAGAGGAGGGGACGTGACAATATCAGTCGGTTTGTTAGATGACTGACCCATCAATTGTAACTAACTAATTGTTTGTACAAAGTATAAATATGTTGGTGAGTTAGAACAATGGATACCAATTCTTAGATCTTCTTTACTTTATGCTTGCATTATAATATAAAGTTGAGTTACTACTGTCCCACTTACTCTTGTATATATTATGGTTATAATCATGTGATTGCTTCTATGTTATAAGTATGTATTACTAGTTAAACCCTTAGACTATAACAGTTTGTATGAAATTATGGGTATATAAAGACCAAATAGCAATTTTGTAGTAATGTCCTTATTATTATCCAATCATCCTTTGTCTTGATTGTTTGCATTGTTGTTGAAGGAAGAGGGATTGCCACCCTAGTCCATGGATCTCTATTGACTCATGTTGTGATTGCAACTATGTTTCCATCTATATATGGGTGGGTTAGTGGTCAACCTATTGTTCATAAGGACGTTGCAACACATGTAGCTTGCATAGTGTGCTCCTTGGCCTCATTTTGTTGTTTAGTGGGTTGGGTTCTAATTGTTGATATTCAGTTGTTTCTTTGTGATGGTAAGGTTTCATTTTTGCAGTTTCCTTATGGTATTATTTGTGTTCTTCTTATTATGGTTACTAATTTGAAGCTCTTCCATTTTGATGTTTGAGTGTGGATTCTTGCGACATAATTAATGATGTTTGTATGTCAATGGTTTCAATTTCTCAATCTCTACTTCCATCATTTTGTTAAAAAGGAGGTTCAAGAGGTTGAACTAGATAAATGTTTCATTTTTATTTTCCAAGGTGTAGTGTGTGGGGGTGTGGTTGTTTGGAATTATACGTGCTCATTGTCAAGAAATTTAGGATAGGTTCTAGTATATGGTGTTACGTTATTTGTTTCATATGTTTGTATGTGGTTGTGATAGTATTAATTTGAGTCTAGTGTTTTGCAAATGAATGGGTGATACATTTTTTATTATATCTTTTAAATTGACAAACATGTTTTTTATAGGATATGTAATTTGTTAAGATAATTTATGTTGTATATTAGTTGCACTTGTATAGAAACAAAGGCATTAGATCCTCAAGATTTTATTATTTTAGCTTTTGTTATTTGTTGATAACTACATGTTTATAGTTATTTTTTTAGAATTCTTTCTAGTTAAAATGACAAGGTTTGTTCATGTCATCATTATTCGTGTCATCGTGGATAGCTTACAAATTGTACTAATTTTATATCATCTTTTCATGCAGGTTTCACTTTGGGTTTCTAGATCGATTTGATATTTTAATTGTGGAATATTCAATGATATGTCAAACAGTGGGCGTGGATTCTTGAAGGTGAGGTTGTTCCCCAATATAAAAAAGTTGTTAACACTTGTGTGTTGGGTGAGGCATTCACTGTTTGTAGACTCCTATCAATTTGGGACCATGTGTGTCTAAATAAAGTATGATTAAAGGAATAAAAACAACAGAGAGCAAGGTGCATTGGTTGCATTGATTATCTCTTGGAAATTACTGGCAAAGTTGGTTGCACATTTAGGGAGATTCCATCAAGGAGTTGAATGAACCATGTGCATGAAGGAAATTCCTACTAGACCGAGGTTTATAATGGTTGGATACCCATGTATTCCGGTGGATGGTTCTTCCTTTGTATGGACTTTGACACTTTGGTGGAAACTCTATTCTTAACGCACACGTTACAAGTACCCGGTTGGACAAAATGGTGACTTTTTAATGCAAGATCATCTTCAATATTTGGAGAAGCATTATGTAGATTAGAGAATAATGAATGCTTCACTGGACAAGACAAGTACTAATGAAGGGGGGGTAACAAAGTAGTTTATTCATACTTGTCTTGTGTGCTAATATTTAGTCACATAAATTTGTTTTGTATTTATTATTGTTGAGTAAAGTACATGAGTAGGCTTCTTAAGTGGTTTTTGGAGTTTGTTGGATGATAGCTAGATTAGATCCTAGTTTAGTGTGTGGTTGAGATATTTGCTCAACTAGTTATGATTGTTATAATGTAGCGTGTATATCTTTATTCAAACCCTTCATGTATTTATGTTTGTACAATTACATTTCTTAATAGAACAATCAACACCGTGTTGTTGTGGAACTCTCTTCTCTTATTTTTTAATAACAAAATCATTAGAAAAATGTTGAATAAAAGTTAATCCACCCATATGCTTATATATATTAATGATCTTTAGTACATGATTATGAAAATATGACTTCTCACTTGACTAACTAATAGAAATTGCTACACCCATGATCACAAAACACATAAGCATCATGAGAAGAACAACACTTTTATGATACATTTATCAATATCCAACTCAAATGTCCTTCAAATTCCAAGCCTTGAGTTGTGTTCTTTAGTATGTACATACTTATATTTATAGTTACAATAGTAATTGGACATCATATAAAGTTAAT